>JAZHYW010021391.1:0-54073 GCA_037355805.1 Ixodes ricinus
ATGAAGTTCGATTTTCGCGTATTGAAATGAATGAACGCAATAACTCCAACCGCGATGAACTCTAAACCAAGCCGCGATTGGTCCGTACTTGTTTACGCAATAGAAACATGGTCCACGAAGTTGGAGCTGCCGGCTGACAGCGTCGAGTTTTGCCCAACTCGGCCAGAATGCTTCGTGGTCGGCACCTACAAATTAAACGAAGTAAGGTCGCCCCCCTAGTTTTCGGTGCCGTTAAGAGTGTATTGCAGCTCGTAGGTGCGCTCACAAGTGCCATTGAACGGAATATATTTGTGCCTCAATTTGACTACGTACTAATCCCCGAGATAAACCCCTTACGTTATGAGCATCAACCACAGTAGTACTGTACCACCTTTTATTTACGCATGCCCCAGAGGTCGCTTTTCTCTCCTTAGAAGATTAGCCCGTTACTCAAAATTCGTACAGAAGCGGCTTTTACCTCTCTCGCTCGTGGCTTTGCCAGAAAGTAGTGACATGTTTCCCTCCGACCCGACGCGCAAATTGTCTCAATGGCGAGAAAGGAGCTTTGCCAATGCTGAAGTTAATTTCTCCGTCCTCCTCAATGTATCGTCCTTTCCCGCGAATAGGCTGTGAACGAGATAGTTCCGACAAACTTTGTTGGGCTGGCTGGCTGGAGAAATGGCGAAGAAGCGGCACAATATTTTGCTGCTTCCGAACCATGTTGAAGCTTGTCGCAATAACAGTAGGGGTCGAAGCCCCAATCACTGGGTGGGGTAAAGACCCCACCCTCGATCCCTTCAATTCGTGAGCCTCGCTCTATGAAACTTTAAACCCCACTTCCTCACTTTTACTGAAGCCCCAACACTGGGTGGGGTAAAGACCCCACCCTCGATCGCTCCCATTCGTGAGCCTCGCTCTATGAAACTTTAAACCCCACTTCCTCACTTTTACGAAGCCCCAACACTGGGTGGGGGTAAAGACCCCCACCCTCGATCGGCCCCATTCGTGAGCCTCGCTCTATGAAACTTTAAACCCCACTTCCTCACTTTTACCGTGGCTCCTGGGACAGCTCGCCGACTCATTGGTTCATCGAGTGTTTATTTTGTCGGCTGTATCTGCATGTGGGAACGTCGCAGGCAGGCACGTAGCCAGGATTTTGTTTCGGGGGGGGGGCCCGCCCATGGCAAAATGCTGTATGAGGGGGAGGGTGGAGAGGAGGTCCCAGCAAAAAGGAAGATTTCGGGGGGGGGGGGCCCGGGCCCCATGGGCCTCCCCCCTGGATACGTGCCTGGTCGCAGGTATGCTTTGTGTCGCACCACTTCAACAGTGCTGGGTTCTAGGAACTCTGGCCGTAATCAATAGATGCGAAGTACAGCAGGTGCTTCTTCGGCCGTAGCGTGCCCGCCAGCCATCCAGCTTATGAGAACTCGGGCAGGAACAGTGTGGGGCGTCACGGTGCTAGAGATGGCTTTACGTGTTTGCCTGCTTTGTTGATGCTTCTGCATCACACCACCAGGATAGCGATAATTCGACTTGCTTCACCGGACGCCTCTCTGCGGTATTATGTTTCCTTTCTGGTGACACTTCTAAAGGCTGCTTCACACACTTGGGACTGCTTTCGATCGAGTGTATTGAAGCTTTTTGAGATTTCTTACGAGGAGAGAACACTTGTGGAAACACTTGTGATTTCCGTATATTTCCTACTTTCATCGCCCATCATCCTTTATTATTGCCTGAAAAAGTCTTAGATAATGTTATAAAGTAGGGGTCTCCCAACTGTATTGGCTAACGGGCCAGAAGGACGGGGAGTAACAAAAAAATTAAAGAAATTAAATAAACCTAGTTAAGCATTTAAGCATAAAAATGAATGTTAGAGTAAGTGTGTCTAAGGGGCATGAATACATATACTTCCATTTTAAAAATATTATTTAGCTAATTATGACATTATACTACAATTGTGACCAAGAAAACTCACCAGGCCTGGATCAAAGTGCACGAGAACTTTGGCACATTTGTGCAGTGCAAACTACCTATGAAAATTATCAAACTAACGCTGACAAAATGTGATGGTTGTGACAGAGAAAACTAAGCACAATGTGCAGACGTGCGAACGCAAGGGAATTTAAACATAATTTCACAGTCATGAAGCAGGTGACTAAAAATGGTGGCTGGTGACAACAATGTTCCATTAAATTATGGCGAGTGGACCTGCGTTCCAATGCGATTTCTCTCGTTCTTTCTGGTATCTTTGTTTGCCCATTTGAAGCGCGTCACTGTGCCATTTCTTTACATGCACTTACTTTTGCACCGGTAGCAGGGGGTCTGTTGGAAGCGGGTCGCAGGCTGGGCTTCATTAAAAGGACCGCGACCAGCCGCGGACCATTCGGAAGACCGGGGTTTGGAGGCGCCTGCTATAAACGACCATTTCTTGTATATAGTATGGGCATATGATCTTACAAATACTGCAAAGCCTTCGCTCGAGTGAAATGCAGTTCCAGGGCCTCCTCATAAATGGTGCCAGGGTGTTCTCTCTACGTAAGAGATCGCAAGAACTCGGTCGTAAGCAAATGCAAGCGTGCGAACTAGCCCTAATACGATGGAGTTCCGTACACACCACTTCTAGATTCATTTTCGTGCTCTACCTTGCAATGCAGAGCGCTAGTTTGTCTGCTTCTTAGCACAGGGGTTGCGATGATGTCAGAACGCCGAGCTCTTATTGGCTGATCGAAAAAATGGTGGGTAGGCCTCAAGGCATCTAGCATCGAGGTCTACCCGCTATCCTTTCAATCAAGGCCAATCAGAATTTGGCGTCGTTCTGACGTCACCACAACTCCTGCGCAAGAAGCGGCAGACTTGTTGTCTACGGAGAGATTTTGACGACGATGACTGATGCATTCGACTTCCGTCGTGCCTTTCGTTTTCAGGAGACGAGGAACCGCAATGGTGCCGTAGTCGTCTTTCGACGCACCGGCAACACTTGCGATCGAGTGGGCGTTTATGAAGCGCCGGGAGTCTTGGACTTGAAGTGGTCGCGTGACAACCTCGCGGTTGCGCTCTCGGATGGCGCAGTTCAAGTCCGTCGTCTGCTCTCTACTGACAATGGTGCGGTCAACATTGATACCATAGCCGAGACTGGACCATCTGGAGCCGGCTCGTTGGCCTTGGCACTCTGCTGGAATTCGACGTGAGTCATTACTTTCTTTGATCCCAGGGATTGCCTGATCTATGCAGATTGTTATCATCAAGTATGCATGTCATAAGATGCTGTGGTTTAGGTTTGAGCAAGCTGCTGGACTCTTAGTGTGCCACCTCAGTAACTGGGGAAGACAATCGCGGTGATGGAAATTCTACGCTATTTGCGCCAAATTGTGCCGTGAATGAAAGTCTGCTACGTCTCGCGCCAAATTGCTATTTTTGCTAAAAGTGCACCACACCTGTGCCGAGATGGGCTTAAAGCAAAACAAATTAAGGTTTTAATATTGATCGACCCTAATATTTAGAGAAGTAGAACGAAAGAAAAATTGTTACAAATATGAATTTCACGGCGTCTTTGCTCCCCATATAGTTTGTTTTGTCTTAGGTCAGAGTACAGTTAAAGGGTCCAACAAATACAACCACAAACACACTAACTAAAAGCGCAAGTCACGGGACATTCGGTGCAGTTGATTGGTTTAGCCGATAAGATAACACATACAAGGAGATGAGGAATGCCACGGTGTTGCACTTTAATGCTGCAAATCAACCGGCCAAAGCCGTTGATGCACCATGGCTGAGTTGATCGCCGACATAGTCTAAATTTTCAGATGACGTCATCGACGTCGGGAACTAAGAGTCCCGAGAAAACTTTGCGAAATAGTAGAATTGCCGATTGCAGCTACTGTGATAAAACAGTACCAGGATCTTGTACTCCTGATAGGTTCACTCGATTATCATATCTGCCACTTGCCTTCATTCCGTGACCACAGAGTGCTGCATCATTTGCACTGCTCACATCAAGCTTCGCCTCTCACTAGCAAGTGCGTCGAGCTTCACTTCTTTGCACGGAGTGCTAGGAGCTGCGACTGACCTGGGCGAAGTGCTCTGGCTTAGCGCGATAGGCACACAATTATGCCCCGGATTATTGCAGGTTGAACTTATTTGTCCTAATTGTAAGTTAATCTCTAGCTTAGAAAAAAGAGGAACACGCAGAGAAAGGGAAGAAAACAAGGGTCTATATATATTTAAAGAATACGGTAGTCACGGTAGTTCCTGTGCAGCTGTCGATCGAAAAAGCAGCGAGCTTTGACGTAACTCTTTTTAGCCGCTAAACGGCAGTATCACCTTTAAAGCGCAAGTGTAGACTTTTATAATATTTTTAGGTGGTTGTTTTTGCAGTTAATTACAGTAGAGTCTTGAGTTTGGTCGGTTGGTAGGGACACATTTTTGTGTCCTATCTATTCTTATCACAAACAATAATAAGTAATATGCTCAAGTAACAAAGAGGAACTCTTGATCACTATCATAAATGAACTCATTGAGATGCAATCACTTTTTCACTCTCAAGCGGTGTGCAAACAGATGTTGGCGTCTGCTCCAAAACATCAGTGGCTGCTCCAAACCAATATTTTGCCCGCTACAAAACCTGCTGCAAAGGTCAAATGCCGCTTCCATCACTGCAACAGATGCCAAGCTGAGTTTGAGATGTTTTGCTTCACCTTTTCCTTGGTCACCTTTCTTTTGCCTTTAGTTTCTTTGCTTTTTTTTTTTATCTTCAGCCTTTCGATATTTTGCACTAGGTTGGAAGAGAATTTGCAAAAACAGGGTGTGTATACTCGTCAGGGAATAAATATATAATACTGATTACTGACATTGTTGCACTGCGTTTTGTTTTTCATTGGTTGTCAGGCCCCTTCGGGCAGCTAATTCTTTTGTCCCAGCCTCTCCACCCGGTTGGTAGAAACCAAGTAACAAAGTTATAAGGAAATATTTGTTTTGCCCTAACCCTTGAAAGTCTGGTTATAGTTATGTAACATTAATCTCATTTAAACTTAGTTCTTGCTGGGTTTACTCCTAAATAGACCAAAGATAAAAAGAATGAAACAAATTATACTTGGCACATTCAGAATGCTTCCTCTGTCGGGATTGGTTGCTGCCCGGAACGACCAAAAATTGACGAGGCCACAAAAATGCTTACCTCACGACCTAAAAATTGAGTCTACGACGTCACATCGAGCACAGTGCCAGCAAGGGAAACGTCAGGTTTTCTTGTTGGTGAAAATGTCTTGGGGCCCACCTAGCTGTTGCGTCCTTTCACGACTTTGTACATAACTGAGGCTGGCAAAAAATCCCAAAAGGAAATTCGCCTACGATACATGTTACTACATGTTTGAGCCTGAACTGCAAACAAATGTTGGCCCACTCTACGTTTCCGAAAAAAAGGAATGAAGAAATTTAATTAGTCATGTTAACTTTGTTATAATGTAGCGTCAAAGTTGCTTGAACGTCATCGTGCCGTGTTGGGTTGCTGCCAACGCACTACCCCTCATCTCTTGCACACATGGGCACAAACAGCAACCATGTATAAACACTTTTTCCACATGCTTCTTTTTTTTTTTTTTTTACGTTTTTAAAGCTTTGATGTGGAAATGCCATCCAGGGAGCCTGAGAAGCTCACCACTAGCTACTCCAATGGGGAGGTGTCTGTGCTACGGTTTTCGGAGTCGGAGCTGGAGCGCGAGCAGACGTGGAAGTGTCACGACTTCGAGGCGTGGACCGTTGCTTGGGACTCGACGGATCGGCATGTCTTCTATACCCGGTGCGTATCTTCGCCAGGGGCAGGCCTCACTATCCAAAACGCAATCGCATTATTGTGCAAGCTTCAAGAGCAGGAGTGCGGTTACCCAAGTGCACTGGGCATGCCGCAGCCCAGAGTATGCCCAGGTAGCGCAGTTCTTTGGTCTAAAATTTGATTTTGTCCGAGAATTTAGGGTCCTCGATAAAGCCCAAAGGAGACAACGTAGTTAAGATGGCAATTTGGGCTAGTTGGTTCATGATCGAGGATAGGCGCCGAAAAAACAAGGACAAGAAGAGACGTAAACACTGGCGCACTCGCAACTAACATTTATTGAAAAAACTAATCCCTTATATAGCCGTGAGAAAAACCCTTCGTCACGACTAGGCACGGTGTAGACCCCTTTCCAGAAATTCAAATTCCTTTGTCGATAAGGTAATTGACGTGTCACTTGTGCACATCTTCCCCTTTGCTTTGATTTCAAAGGCTTCGTGGAGCTCCCTGGATATCTTATCTGGGTATCTGGCCAGAAATGTTGTGTCTTTAAATGACGGGGAGCAGGGGCAGCGGTTGCAGTGTGTTGCCAGATGTCCAGATGGGGTTGCTCGTGTGGCCGCGTCATGTTCACGTGCGCGATCGTTGAAGCATCGGCCAGTCTGACCGATGTATACTGACCCGCATGACATTGGAATTTGGTAAACAACTCCCGTTGTGCACTCTGTGTATTTGTTGCGGTGTTTAGTTTTGCATTTGTCTGCAGCATCAGCGGAAAAATTGATTTTTCGGCACAGTCTTGACAGCTTATTAGGTGCCGAGAAAACTACTGGTACGTCGTAACGGTCAGCTACCTTTTTAAGGTTGTGGGTAATGGCGTGCATGTACGGAATGACAACTGGTCTGACTGTGCTTTTTTCCCGAGGTTTTCTTTGTATGCCTTTTATCTTCTTGATTAGGCTTTCCGCCACCTCCACCAGAACACTTGGCGGGAAACCAGCCCTCTGCAGGCGCGCTGCCTGTTTCTTGAAGCTTTCCCGCGCAGTGTGCTCACATGATTTTTTAATGGACGCCTCAAGACACATTGAAGCAATCCCTCGTTTGACAACCTTGGAATGGGCTGAGCTGTATGGGAGAATGCCCTTCTTGGAGCGCGGCTCGTACGTCCAGCATATGTGATCCCCCTGAGGCTCAGTCTAAGATCTAAGATGCCACACGAGCAACCCCATCTGGACATCTGGCAACACACTGCAACCGCTGCCCCTGCTCCCCGTCATTTAAAGACACAACATTTCTGGCCAGATACCCAGATAAGATATCCAGGAGCTCCACGAAGCCTCTTGAAATCAAAGCGAAGGGGAATATGTGCACAAGTGACACGTCAATTACCTTATCGACGAAGGAATTTGAATTTCTGGAAAGGGGTCTACACCGTGCCTAGTCGTGGCGAATGGTTTTTCTCACGGCTATATAAGGGATTAGTTTTTTCAATAAATGTTAGTTGCGAGTGCGCCAGTGTTTACGTCTCTTCTTGTCCTTGTTTTTTCGGCGCCTATCCTCGAGACAACGTAGAGCAAAACTTCGCCTTCTTCGGCCAGTCCGGTCTGGACTCTGGATACCTAGGCTCTAAATCGCCAAACAAGTTCCAGGGTTAGGCTTCACTTCTGGTTGTTTGGTTTTCTGCGGAAGTTTGCGGCCTAAATTGCCAAACAAGTGTTGGAACGAGGCTTCGCTGCTGGTTGTTTGGTCGATACGGGCATCTTGACTGAGTCTGGCACTTTGGCCATTATGTGGGAAACCAGAGGAAAGCCATAGAGAAGCCCTTTGTTTTTCATCGCGGAAGTAAACTGTGCGCTGCCGAACGCGCTAGACGATAACGCAGTGTCCGAACCAGACGCCGAAGTTTCAAAATGAACCATTATCTCGTTCAAAACTATGCGATTTTCGGAAAATTTTAATGGCAAAATGAGGGCCCTGCCTTCAGTAATGGTGCCATTCAGCTCCACATATTCGAGAGCTCATCTCGGTCACCATTTTCCCATAGAAAACTTCCAAAAACTACTTGGAACTTTTGAATCAGATAATGGTTAGTTATGAAACTTTGGCATCTGGTTCGGACCACTAGCATTAGATTTGGGCGGGGAATGAGTGTTTGCCAATGAATCGTTTATTTCTGCAGTAAAAAAAACAGTGTAACTTTTCGTTGTTTTTTTGTTTTTTTGCAACATTTTGTATTATGGCTGTTACATATTGCCTTGTACGAAAACCACATTAGGCCCAAGTTGGGCCCCCTGGACTGCCAAACTTCTGCTAGTCAGGCGTTTCTCTGGCGTTCTTGCTGGATGGGGAGTGAAAAATCAAACAATCTCACTAGGCAGAGGATCCCATTCCCTGATGGTCTTAACAAAAAGATAACTCTTAGCCCATTCCATCCTGGTACGGAGCTCACCTGCCTTCTGGATGTGATCTTTATTTTGCTGAATATTATGTGAGAGCAGTGGTTCTCAACCATCGATGCGTCATGGACCTGTGGATCGGCGGAGATGATGGAGGACCCCATTTGTGGTAGAGAGGAGAGGAAAGGTGTAAGTTAAATATAATAATGATGTAATAAATAGATATAACCAAAGCGCTATGTGAAGTAGCCTTAGCTCTTATTGACATACACACGTGTGAAGACTAGTGTGAAGTAGCCTTTAGCTCTTATTGACATACACGTGAAAACCTGCCCGAAAACTGAAACATTTCTTCACGACCTGAAAAAGGCAACTTTTATTGCTGAGCTTGACTGATGAGGCAGGGCTGCGCAGACCCCTAAAATGCCTTTCGCAGACCCTAAGTGGTCCGCGGACCCCCATTTGAGAACCACTGATGTAGAGCATTACAGCAAGCCCTTTTTCATATAGGATACAAAAATGTGCCGAAGAAAGGACTAGCTAATGATTATTCATTTGGGAGCGATATGCTCGATGAATTGCAAAAATCTATTTATTTATTTATTTATTCACTTTCCCACAGCGCCAGGGTGGCATTACAATGAAACAGACATAACACATTTAGCCCATTCATGTCCCAAATTGTCACTCGGGAAGGAATTGCCCTATGATCGAATTGCCGCATGTGACTAATTTCACCTGCTACCAATTCACCTGCTACTTATTGTCTTTCGACAAACAGTCCTACTCTCCCATGAAGCATGTGATGGTTGAACGTATCTCTCATTCAAGGCACCCCCATGCTCAGCCTCGCTGCGGTATGACTGGGGGTTTCCCCTAGGGATTAAAATTAGGGGGGGGGTGTCCGAATTTCCAAGGGTCTGGGGGAGTGAAGGCACAAGGAGGCAATGTCTTTTCTCTGTTTACTTCACTCTTTTTCTGCCTATTTTTCTGTGTGGGGACAGAGGTGCATGCGTAGTGTCCAACAGAGGCTCTGGAACTCAGCATTCAACGTGACAGTTTAAACATTTAGTGAAGAAGGCGTAGTTTCCTTAAGGTCCGTTCACACTCTTGCAACCGAAGTACTACCGAGAGAAATCGCGTCCAGCTCTAAGCCTACGACACTCTTAGGTCCGGATGCACTGCACAGAGCTGGTCCTAAGACGTCGCAAGAGGCTTAAAACTGGTCTGGTCTCTTCGGTCGTACTCGGCGCGTTAAGGAAGCACAGAGTAAAGCAAAAAGCAATGTCAGAAAATATCAGTCACAGTATTGATGCTGTGATACTGCAATGAACGTCAATAACGAATATATATTCAGCGGGCAAACCTTTCCTCTGTTCACCTTCGCGTCAATGGGAAGAGGGAGTCAAGGAGCTAATCAGCGTGGAGGAGAGGCGATGAAACAGCTTGTCCTCTGATGCCACTGTGATATGTTCATCATTTAATACTGAGGAAAACGGTGTTCGGCACGGCAGGTCTTTCGTCCGATGGAGTCAGGAACCCACGCTCGAGCACACTGCTCGTGAACGTGCGCGCTCACACCCCGCGCCCGTTGCGTCATACATAACATCCCTCCAACCTCAGACGTAGTCACCATACCGGTCTGGGGGACGTCTAGTCCTTGG
Organism: Ixodes ricinus; assembly: GCA_037355805.1. Lineage (NCBI taxonomy): Eukaryota > Metazoa > Arthropoda > Arachnida > Ixodida > Ixodidae > Ixodes > Ixodes ricinus. The sequence continues at coordinate 9,804 of JAZHYW010021391.1, forward strand.
TGGATTTATCCTGCGTGGTTCTGTAGCTACAGATCCGGAATCCCCAGCTGCTGAGTCTTCCTGCGGAGGAGCGTCTTGTGGGCGTCGACAGACATCAGGGAGGTCAGAACCTTCGATTTCCCACGCAGCGGGCGAAGTCGACGAAGATGAACGTCGTCGTATGTGGTTGAGGTGCCTCCGGATCCTTCCCCAAGCAGTTTCTATTAGCCAAGATCGGTAGCCAATCTTTTCACAAGTGTGCCGTCGATCCACCTGGGAGTTCCCCTGAAGTTGACGACAACCACCGGCTCCCCTTCCTTGAAGGCTTTGGATGCAGGCATCTTTTCTTGCGGTTGTCGTTCTCGTTCTGGGGACGGCATCAGTCTGCTTAAGTTTGTAGCCAGTTCGCGGCCGAACATCATGAAGGCAGGTGTTTTTCCGGTTGAAGTAGATACCGTTGTATGTTGCTTGTAGAGTAGTCTCGCCACTCTCAATGACAGAAGTCCCTTCTTGTCCCTTGCCAATCCTTGTTTTAGTTCGTAGACCATCCTCTCAGCTTGGCCATTTGTAGCCGGATGGTAGGGAGCACTGGTTACGGCTTGAATTCCGTTTTTCTGATAGAAGTCGGTCATTACGCTTGACACAAAGACAGATCCATTGTCGGACACTACCTTCCTTGGTAGTCCGAATGTTGCAAATAGAGCTCGCAACTCTCGAATGACTGATGCGGATGTGGCAGATGTCATGTAGCGCACCTCAAGCCACTTGGTGTATGCGTCTACAATGACGAGAAACATCTGCCCCTCTAAAGGACCCGCGAAGTCCAGGTGTATGGTATCCCAGGGCTGAGACGGTTGATCCCACGTTGGCAAGGGTACCTTGCGAGGAAGCGGTCTGGACTCCTGACAGGCAGCACACTTGCCAACTGTTGATTCAATCGCTTTATCGATGGCTGGCCACCACAGGTGGCTGCGAGCTGTCAACTTCATGGACACAATTCCCTTGTGTCCTGCGTGGAGCAGATTCATTGCTTCGGCGCGTGCAGCGGTTGGAATGACGACCCTGGACCCCCAGATCAGACATCCTCGCTGTGTCGACAACTCGGCGATTTTCTTTTTAAAAGGCAGGAACATCGCCTCTTTGATCTGATGAAGAGTTCCTCGCTGTACAGCTTGAAAAACTCGGGAAAGGACTGGGTCCACTTGCGTCATTTGTGCTATCCTGCTGGCCGTTAGGGGTGAACCCATTGGCGCCTCAATCATAAGCACATCACCTGGAGGACACGGTTCATCCTCGCTGTCGGGCAAGGGTAGCCGACTTAACGCATCCGCGTTCTGGTGCTTCTTTCCTGGTCTATAGACCAGCTGGTAGTCGTATGCCGATAGCTTAATGCACCAGCGTCGCATTCTTGGTGAGAGAACCTGGGGCACGGGCTTCTGGGAACTTAGGATACCGAGCAAGGGTTGATGATCCGTGACAATCACCACATTGCGTCCAGCGATATATTGGTGGAAATGTATGACTCCAAACACCACAGCCAACCCCTCTCGGTCCAATTGTGAGTAGTTCCGCTCGGCCTCGCCCAGTGTCTTGGATGCGAACGCGATGGGAGCTTCCCTGCCTTCTTGATCTACCTGAGCCAGGACTGCTCCCACGCCGTACGGTGAAGCATCACAAGACAAAATAAGCTGCTTTGTGTCATCGTAGTGAGCCAGAGTTGTCTTGTCTAGTATCAGAATCTTGAGGTTCTTGAAAGCAGCTGCATGCTGTTCCTCCCATCTCCAGGGAACGTTCTTTTCCAGCAGCTTGTATAGTGCACAAGCCACCGTGGCTCTGTTTTCCAAGAATCGATCATAAAATGCAAGCATTCCAAGGAATGACTGTAGAGTGGCTTTGGATGTCGGTTCGGGCAATTCCTTGATTGCCCTCAGCTTGTCGTCTGTGGCCTGGATCCCCGCTGAGGTTATTCGGTGTCCCAGGTAGGTGACTTCGGCGACACCAAAACGGCACTTGGCTTTCTGTAGTCGCAGGCCGGCTCCTTGAAGCCGTGAAAGGACGGAGTCTAGACGCTGTGCGTGCTCCTTCGGTGTGGAGCCACAGACGATGACATCGTCCAGATAGGCGCTGACTCCTGGTAACCCTGCCAGTGTGGTATCCATGCACCGCTGAAAAATTGCCGGTGCTGCTGACACTCCAAAGGGCAAGCGCTTCATCCGATAGAGACCCTTGATGGTGTTTATCGTTAGTATGTCAGCAGTGCTCTCGGTGACCTTGAGTTGCTGGTAAGCTTGTGCAAGATCTAACGTTGAGAATATCTTGCCTCCACGGAGCTTTGCCAGCACTTCTGATATGGTTGGTAGAGGGTACGCAGCCTTGCGTGTGACGGCGTTGATAGTGCTGCGGTAGTCCCCGCATAGTCGAATGGTGCCGTCCTTTTTCCGGACCACCACGACAGGTGTGGCCCACTCTGAGTGCTGAGTCGGCTCCAGGACGCCTTGGTCTGTGAGGCGCTGTAATTCTGCTTCAACCAATGGCTTCAGTGCGAACGGCACTGTTCGCGCTTTAGAAACTTGGGCGTAACAGTTTCTTGCAGCTCCAGACTCACGGCCGGACCCTTGTACTGGTTCAAGTCACCGTCAAAAATGGGAGCGTGTTTTTCAATGATATCGATCAGGCTTTTGTCGTGCAAGATTTGATGAACACCGCTCAGTCCGATACCAAGAGGTTCAAACCAATTACGGCCAAGCAGATTGCAGCCAGGACACTTCATCACGAGGAGCGGCAACTTCACTCTGAAGCTCTTGTAATGTACCCACACATGTACTGTGCCCAGAGATTCCAGACCTTCACCCGACCAGGTGCGCAGGGCGACGTTATCGCATGAGAACTTGGGCGGTTGCCTGGGCCAAGCTGCGCGAAACGTTTCTTCGCTGATGAGTGAGCATGCCGCCCCGAGTCAACCTCAAATTGAAGAGGGACACCTTCCACGTGGAGGCTCACCACGAGTTTTTCTGTTGCCATCGGCCCACTCCTCAACGAGTTGATGTCGTGCAGTGAGCTTAACTGACTTGACCCTTGAGCAGCCGAGCCAGAAATTATCTGTGGGTCAACCAGGTGAACGGCGCTCTTGTCAGAAGCCTTCTTTCTCTTCATGCAAGCCTTTGCAATATGACCCACCTTCTTGCAGTATCTGCACTGTGACGTGCGGAACTTGCATAAACTCGGACTGTGGAGCTCTTCACACCGGTAACACGGCGTTGAAGAAGTTGCGGTGGCCTCGTCGTGCCGTTGCTGTGTCAGACGTGATGTTTCTGCTTTGTTGACTTCCTGGAAGTCTTGCTTGATCTGTCGCTGATGGTCCTTGGCGTTCTCCGCTCGTACGGCTATATCAAAGGCCTTGAGAAACGTCAGGTCCCTTTCTGCGAAGAGGCGTTGTTGCAGATGTTCGTCCCGAAGCCCGCAAACAAAACGATCGCGAAGCATTATATCCATAGGGAGCATTGTCACGTTGACCGAGGTGGTAGTCGCACCACTTGCCGCGGTTCCTGCCGATTCCACGGCGTTCGTACGGCTTGGCAGGTCAGCTGTAGAGGTACTGGTCGCAGCCGGCTGTACCGTTCCAAAATTGCAATCTGCAGCAAGTTTTTTAGTGCTGCAACGTATGCAGTCACGGACTCATCCGGTAGCTGGTTTCTTCGTTGAAATCTGCACCGGCTGAAGAGCTCCGACGGGCGCGGATCGAAGTGAACTTGGAGCAAGGTGACGAGTTCCTCGAAGGAAAACTCACTTGGCGTCTTTGGTGCCACCAGTGCTTTCACTGTTTCAAAAGTGGTGGGACCACACAGTGTCAGGAGCACGGCGCGCCTCTTTGGGTCGTCCCCGATGCCATTTGCTTCGAAGTAATATCGTAGCCGCTCCGCCCACGACGACCAGCCCTTTCCGGAGAACTCTTCCATGGAGCCGTGGGTAGCCATGTTTTCCGAGGCAGCAGGTCCGTCGTCTTACTCGTCGCCAGTTGATATGTACATCATTTAATACTGAGGAAAACGGTGTTCGGCACGGCAGGTCTTTCGTCCGATGGAGTCAGGAACCCACGCTCGAGCACACTGCTCGTGAACGTGCGCGCTCACACCCCGCGCCCGTTGCGTCATACATAACACACTGTCACGTTAGACCACTTTTGAGCCAGTGCGTTCGAAAAACAATGGTTTTCGTCGCCGTCGCCTGAGCTGATCGCCAGTGGGCTGATGGCCAGCTTCCAACATTCCTTCGTAGCAATCACTCTCATTGCTGCTACGATTAATGTTGAAGACTCCGACAAAGCAAGTGATGCCATAGACATCGTTGTCTCGAAACCGCGTGCTCGACATGTGGAAGGTAAACGAAAAGCTAAAGTGCGAGACGCCAAGAGAGCCAAGCCTGCAAGTGCATGCAATGAGATGCCGCACGTTGGGCGAGGTGTCCCACCAAATACCAAAACATAGCGGTCTTCCCGAATGGGGTGGATCCGAGGGTCCCATGCAAAAATAGGTTTAACCCCGAAACTATCATGCCACTTACAAAATAAATTTAGCAAAAATATAGGAATATACAATGGGTCCTGGAAGTATAGTTTATCATCATCATCATCATCATCATCACCATTTATTTCTTCAAGGTCCTACGGGCATTATACAATGCAAGGGTACAAGCTGGAAAACATTGTTATACATTCGAATCTCGTTAATTCATACTCAAGGGGACCGAAAACTTGTTTAAATAAAGCAAGGTTTGAATTATATGAGTTTCCTTCCATGGAGACGCATAGGATGGGACCTGCATGTTAGTTTGAATTATCCGCTAGTTGGAATTCAGAGAGATTGAATGTATGAGTTTTGACTGTATAAAGCAAAGAAACGGGAAAAAAACACTCAAACACTTTTGGAAAATACAACTACTTAAACGGAGAAAATGCAACAAAAAAATTTCGATGAACACGTATCGAATTTGCTACTAGTGGTACCTCAAAACGGGTATCTGATATATAATTTCTGGCATCTCCAAACCCTTTTAAAGAAAACACTCAACTAGAGAAACCTGTTTTTGTTTTTATATTGCCTGGATAGAAAGCATGTTGCAAAAGAAACATTTCGTAGAAAAAAGTTCAACAGTCGCCAACTGATTTTTCGGACACAGAGTTTTCGGACATGTTTGGTTACTCTGACGTTTTGGCCGAACCATCACTCACCCCATAGAGTTAACGAATAACAACATTGACTGAAATTTCGATGCCATAAAGCTTATTGCTCTATATTTTGAACATAATTTGTGTGATTTCCTCAATTTACAGCCACAAAACAGCCGCTGCAAGTAGCGCCGAGCTTAGTCGCCGCCTCATTGGCTGTTTTGATCTTGAACTGTATCCTCAATACTACGTCCTACGCAATAAATAAGCTGGGTTGAGGCTTTAGTTGGTTTTCCGGTTCCGCTATAGCCAACATGGCCACCGTCTGCCCATTCTTACGGTTCTTCCAGTTCTCGTGATCTGTATTTTTCAGGTGTGACCGCGAGAAGAGCGGCCGCTTAGCCGTTCTTGTGGTGTTTGAGCTCGAAGGTTTTTTGCTAGTAGCCTTAGTATTTGAAGCGAGCTTGGTGGACTAAACAGTGTCTCCAGATATGGCCAAATGGCGCCAACTCCAACTTCGCTGTTTGTGCCAACGAAGGTGCTGACAAGGCACAATACCAAGATCAAACAGATAAATAGACAAGTGAAAAGTGAACAATATAAAGCGGAAGTTGCACGAGAACTTAAACTTGACATTAAGCTTAGTGGAAATGGCCAATGCACAGGGGAATACGTGCAGAAATTTGATAATTCGGTTGAAATCGATTTTTCGGACCACTTGATTATTTGGGCAATTTCGGGTCCCTTCCAAGTCCGAAAATTCGGTCGGCGACTATACCACAATATTGCGTTTAGACCGATTTTGACTATCACCTTGTGCTTCTTTTTGGCGCTTCTATTTCAGGAACTTGCCAAAGGGGAAGCATGTCTCAGAATCGCTCCCGACTCAGAATTTTTGTCATAACGCTAACATTGTGCTAACTTCCTTATTTTTTCTTTTTTTACGACCTATATTTCTTATTTAGGTGCTTCAAGAAATATATTTCGTGAGTTCACTCTTCTAGGAGGAATTTCTAAGCATGCTCCTATTATGGGAAGACACACCGAAATTTACATCTTGCAATGTAAATATTGGACTAAGAAAACTTGGATCGGAACTACCGTAAAATCCCGGTGGAGTGCCCATCCCACTTTCGCTGAAAACTGAAAATGGGCACTTGTCCATTCAAACCAGGCGCTTAACGTATAATTTCCAGAATTCCCAAGTTTGGGAAATGCTAACAGTGGGCGCTTGAACGAGGTGGGCGCTTCCGATGCATTTTACGTAATTATTTTGTGACACAGGCGTCTCTCCAGTTACTGTAACATAAAAATATATTTGGGGGATTCATTTTTTCTTTAAGCTCTGTTTTACTGTGTACAATGCAACAATGACTAGCATTTTTTTAAGAAAAGCACCTTTGAAACGTGAATATTTTGTCCCTCTTGGCACGATGATGTGGTTCGAGAAAATGGCAATCGCAATAGCCGATCGTGCAGATGTAGCCTTGGTGCAGTGCCTCCACGTCAAGCTAGAAAGCTACTTGAGTCTGTCCTTTTATTTACTTTAACTAAGAAGTAATTAAGTACCTAATTATACTGAATGTTAAAAACATTCTTTAATGTTAATCATTTTGGCACAAACCACTACGGCATCAGCAAGTTTTCTGTGTGATGCATAGTTTTCACAGGATCAATTTGGCGCGTGTTTTAAAAAGGCCTCTATAGGAATAATTTTATTGAAAGCATGTATGATGCTTCAATATTGCATTGTTTTGTTTTTTGCAAAGTAAGAATTTTAATGTGGAGAAGTGTTGTCATTGATCCGAGTCAAGGTTCGACCGGTGTGGTTAGTGGCAGTGCCTTTTTTCTTTTCCAGGCGGTGACGACTGCCTCCTGAAAATTTGGGACACAAGATGTCCCGAAGGGGTGAGGACCATTCGGAGGTGCGTTGCCGTCATTGTGCTTGGGTGTTTAATATCTGTTTGCTCACACGTTAAGCCCGTACGGTGGTATACTGTGTAGTATGGACCATATGATGGTATACTGTGTAGTATAGACCGTATGGTGGTATACTGTGTAGTATATACTATCATGCTGGCAGCTCCTGTAGTTGGGAGGCACGCAGATACAGTAAGTCTCTGACTGCAGCCACCTGGACCGACCAATATGCCATGCTTTTTTTGTGGCTAGAAATCGCTCTCGGGCTTTGTTGCTCTAATTTACTGAGTTCTCTAATTGAGTCCCTAGGAACCCGAAGGTTCCTAGATTGGGGTATTCCCCAGGGCTCCCAGATTCCCTAGACCGTCCCTGCTCCCAATCGAAGGGTTCTTCCAGTTTCAGCACTATATTTTAAAAGATTCGAGTGCTTCGGCCCTGAGGGTATAATAAATAAATAAATAAAAATAAATCTATTGATGCATAACATTGGGACAGACCCCTTTGGTATGGGGATTACTATTTACAAGGTCTGTGGACTTCTGCACTGCTTTATTGCATCAGCAATGACACCAGAGGGGTTTCCTTGGCTATCATTCAAGAGAAATGGAGGTTCCTCAAGACTGTAGAGTTTGAGAACCCCTGCTCTATCTACTATTTGTATCCGACTATGGAACTCGATCGCAGCTGGAACTAGCTAGAAAGGAATCTACCTGGGACCAGTTTCATAATCCAGCTGCAGCTTAGACTGATTTTCACTTGAATAATCGGAGCATTCCTCGCATTTGACGTCCGGAGACAGCGCAGTCTCTTGAAACAATAAATCAAGTTCAGCGTGCTTGCTCTCTAGTGTATGATAAGTTTTATCGAAGTACACCTCGATCGAATCTTTTTACCACCTTGCTCTCTCTCTCGGTTATCACGAGTTAAAGGGGATGCACCAATCCTCTTCTAACCCTTTAGTGGACGCTTGTTGTGAGCCGTCGTGGTGCAATGACTGACTAAACTCCTATACTGCTGTCTAGTTGTGTAAACACATTACAGTTGGTGTCTGGCTTTCCAGGCACTCCATGGGTGTCACTGCAATCCAGTCTCATCCCAGCACGGCCCACCTGCTGGCAACCGGAAGGTAAGGCCGGGCCAGAGCAGAGAACCACACTCTTTCTCGATCCAACAAAGTGTTTGTCACAGAAACTCGACGAAAGCTCCAGAAAATTTTGTGAATGCATTGTTCGTGGCAAACTCACAAGAGAAAGCAGTACCCCATAGCCCCATGTCCAGCATGCAAATTATGAGCCTTGATCTCTTTGTCAAGACTGTCACGATTCTTTCTGCCTGTAGCGTTGACAAGCGAGCTGCTCACTATTTGAAGTTGACATGTAACCAACAAACCTAATTAAACAAGGATAAACATAGTTCTGATGCATGGTCATGTAACTACAGCTGCTGTGCTCCAGCCAAATCGCCCATTCACCGTGGAGGCGCCAGACATCGTCTTCTTAAGGCAAACTAACGTCTCGCTTTGTAAACATTTGCACAACAATTCAAGGCACCCTGACCAGCTCAATGTTAACAAAGTCTTACTGGAGTGTTACCATGCTGAGGAGTTCCATTTAAAGGGCCCATGAAACGAATTTTGGGCTGGTGGTATAAATCACTTTAGATTGGGATTTTACTAATAGCACATCGTTCACTGGGCCAAAGAAAAAAGGTAGAAAATCAAAAGCCTGAGATTCAGTTCGAAAATTTTAAAACGCAGCGGACTACCGTATTTACTCGCACAATGAACGCACTCGCGTAATGAACGCACCCCCAAGTCGGCTCTCAAAATTTCGACTTTTTTTTCCCTCGCGTAATAAACGCACCCCCAACTGGGACGTCAAAATTTTGACCCCCTCCTCCACGCGCGCGAAATGAACGCACTTTTCTATCCTGGTGCAGCGAGGTCGCGAATGCATGTGCAGCGTGAGCGAACAAAACGCCTTGTGAAAGTCGTTAAAAAAATAAAAAAGATCCAACGGAAGCAAAAAAAAACATGAAATTTTTTTTTTTTTTGCACAGCGCAGTTTGGATTTTGGGTTGCGCGCCGCGCGCAAGGAGTTAAGAAAGAGAAGCGGAGAAGCCCTCGCCTAAGCAAAGCGAAACAAAACAGCTTGCGAAAGGCGGCAAAAAAAAATCCACGGAACAAGAAAAAAAAAAACAAAGGAGCTTTTTTTTGCTTTTATTTTTCTTTTTTTTGCACAGCGCAGGTTGGTCGCGAGCCGCGCGCGTCGCGCAAGAAGATAGGAAAGAGAAGCGGCGAAGCCCTCGACTAAGCAAACAAAACAGCTTGCGAAAGACGGCAAAAAAAAAAAATATCACGGAATTAAGAGAAAAGAAAAAAGCATAAAGAGGAGCTCTTCTCTTTTTTCGCACGACGCAGTTTGGTTCCAGGGTCGCGCGCCGCGCGCGAGGAGACAAGAAAGAAAAGCAGAAAAGCCCTCGCCCAAGCAAAGCGCACATAAGGAAGGCATCCTGCCCTCGCCTCCTCCTCGCACTTTAAAAGAGAAGCGAGCAGCCCTCGAAATGAACGCACTTTTCTACCCTGGTGCAGCGAGGTCGCGAAAGCATGGGCAACGTGGGCAAACAAAACAGCTTGCGAAAGGTGGGGAAAAAAAAAACACAGAAGCAAAAAAAAATGAAGAGGGGCATTTTTTTTTGCGCATCGCAGTTTGGCTTTGGAGTTTCCACGCCGCGCGCAAAGAGATAAGAAGTTACTTCGATTTTTGCGGGATAAAAGGTCCGTTCATTATGCGAGTAAATACGGATGCAAAAATTTTACCTCGCGTAATGAACGCACCCCCAACTTTGCCTCGATTTTTCGGAAAAAAAAGTGCGTTCATTATGCGAGTAAATACGGTATTTCGTTTCTCCTCCCCTTCGTAAGCTCTCTGCCTTTTCACTGTGATACATCTGCGGTTCCCAAAGCGCGTCACCGGGTCCAGACGCACGTCGCACGATACCGGACCTCACTTATTCCCTTCACCCCTAAGCTGACATTGTGGTGGAAGCTGTGCGCTTGCCGGACCAATCAGCCGCCTCCCTTTCATCACCAGAACAGTGTTGCGGAATGGGTACCCCCATTCCATTCCGATTCCATTCCGGGGAATTAGAGTTTTCGATAATTCCATTCCTTTTAACTTCTAGGAATGGGGACACTGGGCCCATTCCCACTCCTAAAATGGCTGAATCGTTCCATTCCATTCCTCTAATTCCTAAACGTTAAAATTGTCACTTGACAGCTGCATTGCGTTGCAGGGTTGGACAGAAATATTCAAAAATGTATTTGGAAATACAAATACTGGGATAGATGAAAATAGTTGCTAAAATACTGATACTCAAGTCTCAAATATATCTGTAAAATGTATCCCGATACGTATCGGAAATACATTTTAAAAAGAGGCAAAAGGTCTTTGGAAATACAAATACAAAAATACATTTTAGGGAGGGCAGAAATATAAATACTGATAATGCAATACATTTTTCAAATTTCTTTGAGACGCTAACTGAGATGAGATTTTAAGTTTGAACTGGAAGTTTTTTTTTTTTTTTGGTTTCGAGATTACTTTTTTGCAGGCTTGGCACTTCGCCTTGAAGGTAGTGGTTCCGGACGAAGAGACTTCAATGGGTTTAAAAACGTTCCCTTAAGGATTGTCTGCGGTCCTTTCCTGGCATCCTGTCTGACTGACCAGTGATGCGAAAAGACTTCGACCTCTAAATAAATTCTATCAAAACATCACCACTTCCTGTCCAATAAGGGCGCTCCTGTCAGCACTGATCACATGACGTCACAGTGAGATGAACTAGAATTCTTGTATCTGTAGGTGTTTCCTTGAACATGAAACTTTACCCACGCTGCTGTATGAAAGGACAATACATACTTTCGTTGTAGGCGACCTCGTTGAAGACCATGCAGGCAGGTGTATTTGGAATTTTCGAGAAAAGTGGACCACCTGAAGCATCCTGAAGCTTATGTCTTATCTTCTGTTACGGTGGAGAAATCGAGTACGATGGCATCCCTGTTGTGACGGTCCTACCTGCCGACCCTCCGTCTCCAACGCATGAATGGCAGTCCTCAAGTTTCGCCTAGCATCATTCAAACAGAGAACTCGTGGATTGCGACCTGAGATGGCCGGCACAGGTGCGAGCTCTCCGAGAAACAGCGCGCTGGAGACGAGTCGCAGGTGTACAAAGTCTGGGTCCGCACAGCGAGGCCACGTCTGGCCTCCTTCCTGGGTATCGGATCACCAGAGCAGCGGGTCACGTTCACGTCGGTTCATGACGTACCCTTGAGCCGTGCAATATTACAGGCGCAGACGCATTCGGATATTTGTTGAACTTCACTGGTGAAAGGCGCCGCCGCTCCCCCCCCCCCTCCCCCCTCTGTTCTTTGCTTTGACGCTTGTTTTTTCTATTGCATTTCTTTTTGCGTATAATTCTGTTAGGGCTTTACGCGGGTTCGCAGTTTCCCACTCATTTTATTTCTGAACAACTGACTCGCTGACTGGCTCGGTATAGCTGAACGTAAATAAATAAATAAAATATAAAGAACCTGGCCCATTCCATTCCGGGCAAAAGGCATCTAATTCCATTCCCATTCCATTCCCTCAACGTTGCCGCAATTCCATTCCCATTCCATTCCGGGTCGCGAAAATGTGGAATGATTTCGGAATCATTCCAACTCCGGAGTGGCAACTCCGCAACACTGCACCAGACCTCATTCTCTGCGCGTGGGTATGCGCGAGAGAGCGTGATCACGTGGCAAAAGTGTGGCTGGCCCAATGAGCACGTAGCTTCCACAGCACTGCCAGCTTCGGGGTGAACGGGGTGGGAAAGCAACTTTTGTCTGAATTTTGAGCTGACGGGCTAATCTTCTAGGAGGACGATGGCTCTGTCCGGGTATACAAACAAGATTCCGAGCACGAGGGGGCTTTCCTCTTTTCGTCTTCTTGAACTGTTTGGTAGAATGCGCGATTTATGAGTTGAGAAGGAAAGCTAAACAGGAAAAAGTTGGAAAAGCGTTTCATGACCCCTTTAATTATTCCAATGAGTCCGATAATGATATTCAATAGTGACATGTTGCATGCGCAAAGGTGCCGACGGAGTATCAGGTGTCATTGTCAGAGTTTCCGGTGTGGTCTACTTAAGCTCCCCAGTATGGCAGCTTGGGGATTCTGACTACGGCCATTTAATTCTTGCTTACTAGGGTAGACTCTTAATTATTCAAAGTCCAGGAAGCCACAAAGTTTGTTTAAATTATCAGAAATTCATCTAAATATGATCCAAGATAAAATTGTGATTTGCCATATGAATAATACAAAGTAGATACTTGATGATTTTCTCTACATAGGTCTACTGATCATAAGCAGATATGCCACATATGGCACATTTGTGAAATGTATGACATAAGTTTATTTATATTTCAAAAATGTTGTTTATTGTGGACTGTTTCACAGCACATGACAGCTCAAAACAAAATTAAGCTTGTTATTGGACCAAGGAGCTGTCTAATCTGTACTATTAAGCAGGGGACACATGAGCCATGAAAACGGGCACCGTGCGGCAGTTTTCATAGCAACTTGCGTGGATGCTGTGAGGTGAGCCTATGCCATGCCGCCACGTCACCGCATCCGCGCAAGATGCTATGGAAATTTCTGCGTGCTGCCCGTTTTCGTAGCTCGTGGTGCCTTGCTTGAGCCCCGTACAATGCGCTTCTCACCGAGCACCTGTGCTCTGTGGAAAAGCGACAGCCGCTGAAGCAAGCTCTACGGGTTTTGCCTCTTTGCAGTGCACCGGTGCTCGGAAAGAGCGCACTCAACGGGGCCTCGAGAATAAAAAGTATGAATTACGCGTAAATGTTGTTCGAGTTCAGCGCCTTATGAATACATTAAGAACATAGCAGGACAACCAAAATTTTTAATTTGAATTAACCAGAAGTATGAAATATCCGCATTTGAATTATCGCGAGCCTACTGTACAGCCATTCATTCTTATGTATATCTCCCCGTGCGGACTTCCCCTAAAATTGTTATATCAATCTCTAACATGTGATTTCCCCCTTGTGATAGTTATGCTCAAGACTGGTGGCAACTGTTAACATCTGTTTGCTCTACTTACTGGTAGCTTCTGGTTAGCTCAGTTGGTAGAGCGCTCCACTAGTCTTGGAGAGGTCCTGGGTTTGAATCCCGGACCGGGCGCATTACTTCAACGGCTGCCAGTTGCCTAGAGTGAGCGAGTTGCACTCCATTTCAGGCGGAAGTCAGTTCATTCTTCTTTACCTTGAAGTCTCACCCTAAAATTAATATATCGATCGTTCCGGTTTCTGCCTTGAACTCAGCTACGACGAGACGGTTTTCTTCTGGGACACGAGAACAATGCGAACTCCGGTCGAAGAGACTGCCGTCGGTGGTGGAGTGTGGCGTCTCAAGTGGAACCGGAAGGACCCGCAGCTCCTGGCCGTGGCAGCAATGCACGGTGGTGCCTGCGTGCTGCGCTACTCTGCCGACTCGCGTAAGGGCCTACTTCGTCTGCAACCATCCTTGTATTTGGAGATGCCGCCATCAAGATTTGGGATACGTGATCTTACCGTCTCCGTGAAGACGCAAGTCTATTTTTCGGGATGGTAAACAGCCGCCTTGGTGGTTCTAAAACACAGTGTAAGATATGTAGAGGTGTGGATACGGTTCACGTCGCAGCTGCCAGATAAAGTCCTTTCCTTGCTGTGGCTGCGGGCAGCGCTACCAGGCCCTCTCTTCAGTCGGTGGCGAATGGGTGTGGGAGAAGTGCTTGTCTTTAAAGCTGTTTCTTTCTCCGTGCCATGTTATGTAGAACTTGACGCTCGCGTTACGTGCATTGCTTGGTCACGGCTTTGTCATTGATCCTAATTCCGTGCCTCAGGGCAGCAAGAACGGTTCTATGGATGTCTTGAAATGGAGGTATTTCTGGCACAGCATTTAGGTGGGTGTTTATCTTGTGCTTAGAGTAAACCTGCCAAACGGGAAGCGTATGCGCCGGGGTGCCATGGTAACGGGTTATTTTTTGTTTTCCACCTTAAAAGAATTCTGAAAGATTCGTATGCTACTTAAATCCACCTTAAAGAATTCTGAAAGATTCGGATGCTACTCTAATGTTTTTGAAAATCAGAGAACCTAACTTAGAACTCTTTCTTTAAATCCCATAATATTTGACAGAGGTTTTCTTTGGGAAGCAGTGTGCTCGTCCCTCCTGCAAAACTTTGGCAGCAAGGGAAGTGACAAACATTAGACTCGCTGGCCTGCTGTTGGAAAAGGTTGAGTTTCAGCTCGGAAGCTTTAACGTCTGCGAGCATCCCGGACATGAGTTTCCCTTTTCCTTCCAATCTTACATTGAGCTCATTAAGGTAACGCGTAATATTAGCCAGTAGAGCCAACTCCCAGACCCAATTATCATCGGACAGCTCCTGCTGTGGTTTGCCTTTTTCACGAAGAAATGTTGCAATCTCTTCACGGAGCTAAAAGAAGCGACACAATACTCGTCCCCTGCTAAGCCAACGAACTGCACTGTGATACAAGATATCCCTATGGTCAGCTTCCGTGTCGGACAAGAACTGCTGAAACTGCCGATGGTTCAAGCCGTGACTGCGAAGGAAATTTACGGTAGAAACAATGACCTTCATTGCTGACTCCAAATGCATTACTTTGGTACACAGTGATTCCTGGTGAATAATACAATGCAGGTCAATAGGGGCACTTACACCCAGGCGTGCCATTTCTGAGTTAATGCATCCAATGACACCAGCTTTACAACCGACCATATTTCTCGCACCATCAGTGGTCACATTTTTGAGGTCCTTCCAGCTTAGGTGCAGCCTATCTAGGCATTCACACACTCGTTAAACATATCTGCTCCTGTTGTTGTGCGCTTCAGGCTTTGGAAGAGCAGCTAGCTCCTCTGTCACTTCAAGCTTAGCTTCAACTCCCCAAACAAAAATGGGTAACTGAGCTGCGTCAGAGACATCGTTGCTTTCATTAAGCTGCAAGAGAGAAGCACTGGAAAGATTTTGCTATATCTTTAAACTTACACAGCCACTGTTCACCCGTGTCTTTAATTCCCCTGGTGACAGTCCGAGCAGATGGACTAAGTTCCTTGAACAAATTCTTCTTCTCCTCCGGACAAAGATTGTTAGCAAATCTGAATGGGCATTTCTTAACAAACTTTCCGTCTGTAAAAGGTTGCCCATTCTCTGCAATCAGTTTGGCAATGGTGTAATTGGCCTGAACAAGAGCCACCTTTTCTTGAATGTTCTTCTGAAAGATGTCTTGCTGCATGGACAGAGCTTTCTTTAAACTCTCAGTTCTTTCGGTTCTGGCTTGTGACATCAAGGAGTGGTACTTGTCGTGATGATGAGTTTCACAGTGCTGGCGTAAATTATACTCTTTGAATACCGAAAGAGCTTCTTTACAGTCGAGACAGAACGCCTTATCCTTGCATTTAACAAAGATCCACCGATCCTGAAATGTCGGTCATTCCGAAGCTATTTTCTTTTCTCGCCACCCTTAGAAAGGGACATGTTGCCGAAAATAGCACGCTGAAAAAGGAATTATAATTATAAAAGCAAATACTATCAAGCAAATCACGCATTAAATACAGTATTATTTGGAAACATACCTCTCAAATTGTAGACAGATACCTTGAGAAAATCGGAAACAACAAAAAAGCATGCACCTTTCTGCTCTGGCAGTCACCAATCAAAACAAGCATTGCTATACTCTGTTTCATACTTAGTGTGCAACGCTGTCAAGGCTACTGGCGCGAGCATGGGGCTTAATCTCGTTGATCATTTGCACGTGTTCTCGCGCAAATAAAACCATAGATGAAGCCATGCGCTCGCGCCAGTAGCTTTTACAGCGTTGCACACTAAGTATGAAACAGAGTATAGTGGCAGCAGTCACAAAGAATGTTCCAGCAGTGGGACTTCAGCCAAGGTTCCAAGAAGTAACGCATGCTTTTTAGAGCGATGCTCTTAGGCGCCCTTTTCCGGCTTGTGCGGCGTCGCCGTCGCCGTCGGTGTATCCGTGCGGTGTATTATGAGTAAATTTTCCCGAAAGACCCCAAGGTCCTCTCGAAGGACCTCAAGTTCCTTCAGGAGGACCTCGGGAGGACCTCGGGTTCCTTTGGAAGGACCTCGGGAGGACCTCGGGTTCCTTCGGGAGGACCTCGGGAGGACCTCGGGTTCCTTCGGGAGGACCTCGGGTTCCTTCGGGAGGCCCTCGGGAGGACCTCGGGTTCCTTCGGGAGGACCTCGGGAGGACTCTTGGGTTCCTTCGGGAGGACCTCAGGAGGACCTCGGGTTCCTTCGGGAGGACCTCGGGAGGACCTCAGGCTCAGGTTCCTTCGGGAGGACCTTGGGAGAACCTCGGGTTTCTTCAAGAGGACCTCTAGAGGACCTCGGGTTCCTTCGGGAGGACCTTGGGAGGACGTCGGGTTCCTTTGGGCGGACCTCGGGTTCCTTCGGGAAGACCTCGGGGAGGGGGGATCATGTGACCCCCCCCCCGAGGTCATGTGACCCCCCAAGGTCATGTGACCCCACCCCGAAATCATGTGACCCCCCCCCAAGGTCATGTGACCCCCTCCCGAGGTCATGTGGCCCCCCACGAAATCATGTGACCCCCTCCCCGAGGGTCACGTCCCCTCTAAATGATTCCCCCCTCAGTACCCTTCCCTACTCCTCCTCAAGAGCTGCGCTCTAATTCGGCATTACAGGGAGTTGTAAACGGCTTTCACTTTTTTATTTTACCTATCTCCTCATCACCTTGCCTCCGAGGGGGCAAAGAAGGGGATGAACACATTACCCTCTTTGTGACACTGCTTCCTCAAGCTCAGGGTAAAGTTTGGACCGTAAAATAACAAAGAAAGGAAGTGAAGGCGTTATCTGCCTAAGTGTGAAGATGGGGGACAATGCCAACTGAAAGCGATCCTGTCTAATCCCATTTGAGGTCAAAACCGTGTGTGTGTATGGGGGGGGGGGTTCTGACTTCGTTCTGGGGGCCGCATAAAACTACACCGCAAGTTGCCAACCCCTGCTCTAGATAAAAAAATGTATCAAGGTCTGCCAAATAGTCTTGACCATCGTGCCATTCGGTGAAACAGTTTCTGGATGGGGTAAAACACGGGTAAATATAGCAGGTACCACAGAAGAGATTTGTCCTGTGCTAAACTTCACACTCCTCATAACACATCTTGCAGTTGTGCCACTTCTCCACTTTTTCTTTTTTTGTGGAAGGAGGGGGGTGATGCGTTTGTTCAGAGGAAGGGGAGGGTTGGATATACTCTAGATCAAGTCCAGGATTCTGTTGGGCGAGCTTTGTTTGGAATTCCAGCTGATCAAAACGCACACTTCCGTAGAGTTCAGGAATGTTTAGGGGCTGATTGTGGTGTGCTTGAAATAGAATGCAGCTGTTGACAGCTGGGATGTCAATGCAGTGAAAGAAGAGTCTTCAACTGATGAATGCACTTCATCAGTATGGTGTATGATCCAATCAGTTGGTATGATTTGTCAGCTCCAAGCATGTCTACGTCGTAGTCGTCAACGAACTGTAAGGCCTCATTCACACAGCCGTCGTCTCTCCCATCCCGTCACCGTCGCGACGGCCTTCCCGTCAGGGGAGAGGATTTTCGGCCCGGTTTTCGACGGAAAGCTGAGCCCCGTCGGGTGCCGGGCGACGTAGGGAGCTGCTCTACGGCACCGGCGTCCCGGCGTCCCGGCGGATGACGGAGTCCCGCCCCCATCGAAAACCGACCAATCACAAAATAGAAAAGTTTCGCTAAGTTTGGAAGATTTTTCATCGTTCGGTTGCCAACAGTGAGCCAACGCTTCTTGCGTTGTTTTTCTTGTTCCTTTTCGCCAGGAATTGCTGGTAGCAGACGCAAATCCTTAATTTACAAAAAAAGAAACGTGCGCACTACTGTTCGGGCACAATTATCTCTTTATTTTGTAATTTAAGTTGAATGAATAAGCAATCCGATCCAATCCAATCCTGCCGTCACGGCCTCCGTCGCTTTGCTTGCGCGACCTGTTCGGACACCCTGCCGTCGCGTCCCCGTCCCGGCGTGCTCCCGTGACGGTGACGGGACGGGAGAGCGGCGGCTATGTGAATGAGGCCTAAGTTGGTCTTACAGCTACCATGACAAATGCCCGAAATAGCATCAAGAGTGTGAGAGTGCACAAGAGAGGCTTAGCAATCATGTCAATCGTGTCATTCGTGTTTTCTGCCTTGAATGGGAAAGCGGCACTCCCTTGTGGCGATAGCTGGCAACCGGCAATGGACCTTTTTCACATACCGACGGCACCAGGCGGTGGCTGCACGAACTAAAAATCGAGGAAGGGACCTACCTGCGCTACCAGTCGATAATGGGAGCTACGCTACCAGTTTCTTCGTTCTCTGAGCAGCAGGGCGTGCCCAACGCGCCGTCCAAGTGGGGCATCCGTGGCGTCCAGTTAAACGTCCTGTTATTCTTTCCGTCCGCTTTCTTTTTTGCGTAACACAATTATATGTATGCTGCAATTACGTTTGCTACTCGCTGATCTACAGCCTCCTTCCGAATTTCCTCGATTTTTGGTGCCAATTTCCGCCGCTTGGCATCGGGCGCTCGCGCGTGCGCAGAACGCTTCTCGGAAAAGGTCCATTAAGCAGGCATTATCAGTATACACGAGGCTACGCTCAGTGTACAGCGTGTGTGCCAAACTAAGGATGGCCGTCTTGAGGCTGATGAAGGAAGAAGTTGAAGATGCTGTCAAGCGGAGGATACGCAGGGCCTGTGCATTTGAGACGTCATTGTAACACGACGTACGAATTAGGTTCAATGGCTGCGTAAGCGTTTATTTCGGAGTCTGGTCCTATCAGTTCCTTGGCACAGGTTTGGCTCTAAAGCCTTTTGATGGCAGATCTTTAAGCAAGGGGCTTATGGGTCGCCGCTTTGTACTGGTCAGTTCTTATGTTCTATGGCGCACCGTGCATTCACGAGGGCGCCCATCAAGCCAACCTGGCATAGGTGCCGCGGGGCAGCTATGCAGTTGCCTCGCCTCAGACACGATCACATGGTCGTGTCGCCGCGGGGTCGATCGGGATCTCGAATTCGGCTCCCGACGTGCCGCTTTCTCTCCTGGATGGCGCTGCAGGCGCCCCATGGCGGGCGAGGAGAAACCTCCTCGCCCATCGGTCGATATAGTCGGGTAGCCGGGAGGCAAAAGTCTCATAGGACTTCGGCCGGGCTCAATTAAGATAGGCAAGTGCAAGCAACTGCTCTCGGACAATAGCGGGACACGAGGCCTAGGGGCCGTCTTTGTGTTTAGCTTTGGGCTTAACGTGCGTTTGTAAATACTGGTGTAATGTCGCGTGTATTTGTATTTTAGATTGAGTGGTTTTTTTTAGCGTTGTGTTTATGTACCAATAAATGGGGAGCGGAATCCCGCTCCCGTGAAAGAACCAGGCTGGACTCGGGTTGTTGACGGACCACGTGGGTAATGGTGTATCGGCGGCGGTACGCGAATTCCCACAGTTCGCACCATTGAAACTGAAAGAAATCAAGAATTACGAGGTGATCAAAGAACCAATTCTGATTTGCCATTGACATGCTGACATGCTAAAGTGAGGGTGCCCGACGAAATACAGTTTCAGGACCGCCATTAGTTTGTCAAAAGGGAAACTGCTTTGTGAAACTCCTGATGGCACTGAATATCGAAAAGGGTCCATTGGTGAGCTGCAAGCAACAATAGTGCGTCCTCATTGGCTCTTGTCTGTGGTGGGCTGCCTTCCAACACAACTGTGTGTAGTGATTACGTTTAGGGATGTCTTCCACTCAGAGATGGCACCACCTACATTGCGCGGATTGCATGTGTCGCTTGTTGTACAAAACCACGAGCCGCCTGGTGGCAACGTATGATTTGGTCACCAAAAATACAATAAATAAATCTGCTCGAGGCACTCGCCTCAGATCTGCCCTCGTCACCGTCGGGATCGGTTGCCTGTCTTGTCGTTCCCATCAGCAGGTTCTGACCCGGAGTTGACCGGCACCTTCCATGTAGGCACTCATCTATGTCATAGTCCCCATTTAAAGTGAGGTCCAAGGCAAGCATAGGCAAGGCTTGTTTGACCCTGCACATATCTTTTGGAAAGATAGCGCATGAGGATACAAAACTGTGTTTACAATCTTTAAGCAAACGCGCTCCATAGCATTCTGTGTCCGCCTACCGCATCCGAAAGCACCACTCTTACGCAAATGTGCACACGAGTCATTACTTGGCTCTCGAAACCTCTAATGTCGACGCGAGTTTGGAATCATGAAAACCACCTGACATAAGTGTAGTTAAAGTGTGGTTGATCTTTAAAACATTGTGTAAGCTATGTTTGTACCTCCTACCTATTGCTTTTCAGAAACAGCCCAGTGTGTGAGCAAGTTCACGAAGCATGAATCGATGGTGTATGGAATCGACTGGGCCGAAGATGGTGCCCTGGCCTCCTGCTCCTTTTACGACCACAGCCTTTACCTGTGGAATGCTGGGCTTTAATGTTGCTCTCGTGTCTGTGAATGCAATGCAGCTAAACTGAAAAATGTATTTACCTCTTGTTACGAATAAAGACATTTTATTGCCCTGTTTATGCACTTCCAGCTTCCGGAGTCTCTTTCCATGCCTGATTTGCCCGTCAACTTATTTGTTGACTCGACGTGGGAAGCACTGCTGCTCTGTGCTCCCTGCGTGTTTCAGGAAATCTACGGAACAAAAACAGTGTCGGCATGAAGCAAGTTCTAACTGTGTCTTTTGTTGGTGATTAAGATTGACTATGGTCACAGGTTCTCCCATTGAGCTATGTTCAAAGTATGAAATTGCGTCTAGAGGTGGATATTTAGAAATGGAAAAGATTGTCTATACAACATACCAATATACTATACAAGTCCTCTCAGTCCAGCATGCAATCTCCTCAGCCCTGCACGCACACTTTCGTCACTTTGGAAAGCGAGCGAATCACGTGCTATACGCACAAACACTGAAAATGAAACCAGCCAGGAACCCTTTTTCAGAAAGGTCTATAGACCCCTTACGGTTCACCTGAAAATATTGCAAAGTGGCATGCTCAAAACGCACCGGCTGGCAAGTCTATGACTGATATACAGTTGAACCCGGATATATCGAATTCAAAGGGGATCGTAAAATAGTTCGCTATATCAATAATTTTATATGCAAAAATTTCTTAAATAAAGCTCGAATGGAAATTTCCCAGCGTCTGCTAATACCGAAGGTCACGACAAACGGGAGCTTACCAAATAGAGCATCCAAGAGCCTCTAAATACCGTAGAGCGTAGTTGGCGAAGACCCCAAACACCATCGCACCTACATGCGCACCTGGCCCGGGACCTCCACTCGGCATAAGCGACAAAATACGAAAATAATATAAAAAAATGAAAGAAAAACAAAAAAGTGATACGCATAAAAATTAAAAAAATAGTTAAGCAAGCAACAAAAAAGAATGCTCACTAAATTTAAGCAGCAAAAAAAGAAAGGCAAAAGCTCGAGGTACACCTAAGCACTTCTTATGAGTTGTGAATGCGAAAGCATGCATGCCGCTTGTCCGCTCCCTTTTTTGTCCGCTGCACACTTTGCCGGTCAGCGCGGCTGGTCCCTTGGGCATGCTGACCTTGGACGCTCCGTGTTAACGGTGCGCTGATGGACATGCAGCGCCATGGGGTGAGAGTCGTGGAAACTGACAAGCGCAGCAGCCAATGGAACTGAAGGCGAAATTCATAGGCTTAACTCTGCTCCTATTGGGATCGCGGAATTTAGGTGCCGCAGGTGCTGTTTTCGCGCTTCAAACTAATGACGTCGGCTTGCTCCATGACAGAGTTAATGCTTTTGCATTATAAAAGTAAAGAAAAAAACGGGCAAAGCAATAACGGCAAAAGAAAAAGGTAAACAAAGCTAAAACCTTCGAAGTGCGACTGCACAACCATGGTTGTCACTACACTTAACTTGCCGAAGACCTTTTTCTTTTTTTTTTTGCTCATTTTATTTTGTGTTTTGCCAGTCGCGCAGCATCAACAGTGTTCGAGAAAAGGGAGTGGGCGGGCACTCCCTGCTCTCCCTATGCGCACGCGTGACCTTCCCCCTTGTTTTTGCCATCCTCCACTTTTTTTTCCTTTTTTTGCGGTTTATTTTTTATTTTTTTCACAGCTGCTCTTTGGCTTGTATTTTACCGCTTGTATGCTGGCTTGGCGGTCTGCCAACCCCGCAACTCAAGCGACGTGCTTGCCACTGGCGCAGTCGGATTCCGGGAAACAACGGGCTGCCGGGCTTCGTTCGCTATATCGATTGTCCCCGCCATGGGAGTTCGATAGAAAAAGACAATGCTCCTTTTGTATTACATGTGATTTTCAAGGGGATGTTCGGACTGTTTGATTTAAACAAAAATTCGAAATACCCGAGTGATATGACCGAGCTCGACTGATACACTATCGCTTCCTGGAGATTGCATACAATCAATAGACTTGCCATTTTTATGGCATCTTTTGCGCACGCCACTTTGGAGTGTATTTGGAGATTTATTGTAAGAGGGCATAATTTTTTTAAGCTGTCTATGACCCCCTCCAAACAGCGGCAATCAGTTTGTCGAACGACGTTTCATCGACAGTTTGTATATTTAAAAGGTTCCCCGTGTTTGTTTCATCGACACACCTTGCTACGTTTTGCCGGAAGTGTCATTCTGCGCACATCACCTAGCTCACCAGCATTCGGTTTGTGGCCTGGCTTGCCGAGCCCTTGGTGGCTCTCGCGAGCGGAGTGTGGGCTGTCTACTCGTAGCGGGGACTGTTTGGAAGCCTAGGATTGGGGTTTGCAAATTTATTTTTGCCTTATCAGAGCCGCCTGGGTGAGTTCGCCTCGGTTATGGAATGTGCCCACGTACATGACGAAGCCATTATTTCAGTCCAATCCACTTCGCAAAAAAAAAAAAATGAAGTGTAGGTATATGTTTGTATTTTTAGTTTCGATTTTCTGCTTTTGTTATTTACTAGGTTTGAAGTTAAAACAGAAAACAGAATGGCTAGTTTGTTGAAATGTATTTATACTGTTCCAATAACAAATAAATTGTTTAATCACCAGCCCTAGATCAGTTCAGAAAATCTTTTATTTGTTGAAAAAGGGGGGGGGGGGGGCCTATTGCCCTTGAAACTAGACTTTGGTGACGGATTGAAGGGGAAAGAGGTGAAAGAAGTTGCATACAATGTATAAGTTGAAAAACCGATTTATACGGTCAGTTTAAAGGTATACTACAACGAAAGTTTGGCGCTTATTTTTTTGTCTATTTGTGTTCAATGGAGCCTTATCACATCGAACAAACCAATATCTTGTTAAAAGAAGTCTCCAAAAGGAATGTTAAAATGAAATAAACGATTAGCAAAGAGCACCTGGTGGATGTCGCTAATGCCTCGTTTGCCTGTCTAGGAACCTTGAGAGGTAGTGACGGTAACTGTCCTCGCCTCCCGGCCACGACGAGAGAAGAGGGGAAGAAAAACTCTCCTCTTCATCCCTTTTGTGTGTCCCAGAAGTCGATATTGTCCCTCTACAAGATTATAGAAGATTAACCCATCACTCAAAATTTGTACAAAAGCAGCCGCTTCGGTGGCTGAAATGACTATACTCGTTTTCACCTCAAGAAAAAAGGATGTTTTGCGCATTGTTCATACGCCGGGCGAAGTAGTTCTTACAAGATTTGGTTGTCGGAGGAAGAAGCGATGCTTTTGGTGTTTGAAATGTATACGTCTTGATAAGGTTACATATGTCTAATCTAAAGTGCACATACATATGTATTCTCCTCATAAAAGGGAAAAGTAGTAATGCTTCGCGAGGAGCCGTACTTTTTTACTACGGTTCTGGAGGTGAAAACGGGGGTAGGCCATTCTCTCGACAACAGCCTCGCAGTAGCTTTGCTCGTACTGAGACGAACTACGTCACGATTGCGTTGGATGTGACGTGCTCTCCGCTGGCTGTTCTCCAAGCGCTTGCCAGAGTGGGCCGTTTATAACGAAAAATACAGCCATTCTATAGGCTCAAAATACAAACGTGCGATTGTCATTTACATATATTGTGGATCATATTCAACCTATTTCTGAACACGGCAGGTATATTTCAAATTTTGTTGGAGTATCCCTTTAAAGTGCGTTCAATCCAAGGAGGTTAGAATTACTACGATTGGGCACGTTGCAATTTTGGTGAAGCCTAGTCATAAAAAGTTTAAACGATGTTGTGGCCAACGTGATCGTAGATCTCTCTGGCAATTGGTGCGCGTGACATGTTACGTGTGAGATGGATGGTTGATTTTAGAAGGATTCCTTGCAGGCTTGCGCGCCCTCCATCCTGTAGGTTTTATCAAATCGAAGGCTAGATGAAGGCTAACTGTCGGTCACGTGATGTGGTCACGTTGGCCTGATAAGTGAGGAGAGTAAGGAGGAAAATGAGAAAAAGGCGAGGCGTCAAGGGCGCATGGCTTGTGGAGGCTACGCGGCTGGCGTCATGCCCCTCTTCTACCCTTCTATCCTCCTTGGTTCAATCAGTGCCTCCCTATATAAGTTACACTATGCCTGTCGTAGCTTCTCTCCAAGACGTGTACAGGCCCGATGCTTCACCTCACAACACGCACGTACAGCTAGGTAGCGCCGCCTCGGCGGACGTTCGTTTTCATGCCATTTCTTCTAGCATGTTGTACTTTACATTATTATTGAAGATATATCATATATATGACTTTTGAACCATGTCGAACACTGATCCGGATGTGACCG
Organism: Ixodes ricinus; assembly: GCA_037355805.1. NCBI lineage: Eukaryota > Metazoa > Arthropoda > Arachnida > Ixodida > Ixodidae > Ixodes > Ixodes ricinus. Next base: position 34,711 of record JAZHYW010021391.1, read on the forward strand.
CCCTGATTCAAACGTGAGTTTCACTGAGACAAAATACGAAACTACGAAACAAGCACGGCCAGGCTACCTTTTGCAGCGCGAAGGCGGAGAACGCTTGGCCGCTTGACCGTCTGCTTTGGCGGCAGTTTGGGGCTTTGGCAGTCACCTTGAATCAGCCGCGCATAGAATAGTTGACGCCGGTCGGTAGGGTGAAAAGGTAGGGAAAACAGGAAGTAATATCCCGTTGAAAACGGCAGTTGCGTCCCCAGCCGTCAGTCAAAAACATTTAGATTTCTTGCTGTCGGTGCATGCAGTGCCTTTTCCATCGTCTGCTGGGGCGACATCATTGAACCTCCTACGGAAGAGATGGTTTAAGCTGCATGTACATGGCAGGTTTGTACGCCTAGGTGGCTCCGACACGTACTGGTGAATCACATAGTACTCGTTGCCCTCTCCCTTCCGCTTGCCAGTGCTCGGAGCTGACAGGCAATCCATACCTGCCCACAACCAATGAACGGGCCAGAAAACGGGACCAATGGAACCAAGGTGCCTTTCCGCCAAAAGTGAATCTGAATATAAAAAGTTTTACAATAAATATAGTAGTAAATATATCAAAATTGTGTTTGTCTGAAATTATAAATCAAATAATAGTCATGAGTTTCGTTTGCTGTTTTAAAGCAAGCCGAAGTTCTGTACTGCACCGTAAGGCGTCGCACCGTCGCACTCGGCTCAAGATGGCGTCCAACCTTGTGAAGTCGACTGCCCGAACTGTAAAGCCGCTTCTTTCGCTCGATCAGGGTGAAGCGAGGCGGCGTGTGCTAAATTTATACAAGGCATGGTACCGACAGATGCCTTCCATAGGTAAGTGTTCAGCGCTAACTTTGCCAATACATCTTTAGACCCTGTTAAAATCTGGACCAGCGACGGCAGCCCCCCATTTCACTGAACTTTTTGACCTTCGCTGAGCGATACACTCTTGCTGGCTTGCTTGTGTTTGCTGCCTCAGCTGTAAACAATCCCATTGGCATCAAAGATATAAACTGGCTATGTTTCTAGAAATATCAACGTGGTCGCTGAGTGATTTCGGGGAGCGTGAGCCGCATCTGCAGTTTTGCTCGCTTGTTTTTTGTGTGTAAAAACAGACATCAGAAACCGGCGACTAGACACCGTAAGCTTCTTTTTCTGTGTGTGTATCTTATTTGTATCATTATCATAAGACAATTTCTGGATTCAACCCACTCGTCTATTAAGTAATTTGTAAATAGTGTAGAGTTTGTGTCACTTCATGTGCGAGCGAAGCCAAAGCTACAGGTACGAGCATGTTGCTCAGAACTATGCTTGTACTGCACGAGCGCACGTATTGACAGAGAGGCTGAAACCCCGGAGCTCTCTCTCGTAGCTTCTGCTACGCTCTTGCTTAAAGTAAAACGGAGTATAGGCGCTGGGTAGGGTTCCAGAGATCGCCACCGTCGGTTGATCACCAGCGCCGGTGGTCAACCGACGGTCTCGCGCCTTCAGCGATTTCCAAATAAGTTGCTTTTGCGCCCCTTTAGGCGACATATTTGCATGAGGAGCTGTCTTCAATCAGATTGTTGTACCGACCAAAATGAAATGGCGAACTAACTTGCAGTTGCTCGCGCAAAGTACGACCCAGGAAAGGCGAGGTTCTGTTGTAGCTGGCCTCTCCTAAATACGGCGGAGCCTCCTCCACGGCCGGGACTTTTGCCGCCGTGTACGAGTGGGCCAGGTGTGTTAGCATTTTTGTAATAAGCCGCTGCAGACTCGCCGCAAAGCGGCGTGAACGGGTGGGCCGGGTGGGTTAACAAGCACTCCAATGACACACCTGCCCTAGTGATACACGTGCGACGTGGGAAATTCCACCGAATTCAAGACGGGCTAGCGACACCAGTGCCAAAGGCGATACTTGTTTGTTACTGAAGATAAAAATCGAAAGGTAGAAAGTAACGTCGTAAAAAAAACTACCAGACTTTCTATTCTTACTTTTTTGAAAGATCATGCGGCTGCTGTCCAGCAACTCCAAAGCCTATGCTCAAACTAGTAATGTTTATAACCGACCACGCAGAGATGGCGTGCAATCAGCCGGAAAACGGCAAAGCCGTCGAGTAGTGTCCTCATATACACGTGACGTGACTCTATTTTCTGCTAAGTGGCACTTTTCTTCCGCTAAGAAGCACTTGATACAAAGAAGGTCTCCACACTGTTGCGGACAGATTTCCAGGCACCCTACCCCCAGCAGCTACAAGTGCCACCCCGCACGACCGCACAGCGCAGAGGCCGATCTCGGCCCCCACGTAGTGATTGAAGATGCCCGTCATCAACTGCAACAGCTTCGCATCTTTTCTGCATGCACACTCAGCAGCACAGGTTATGTTGACTCAAAGCCACACCAAATGCCTCATGCACGAGATAGAGGGAGAAAGATTTTCCACAACATGTTTGAGGAGTCTACTTTTTTCGTAAAAAACGTGGCGGAGTCTACAGACCGGCTCACACCGCTTCCACAATCGTGGTTGAGTTAGCGAATTTCTCGGTGGCACAACTAACCATCTGCATTCTTGAAAGAAAAAAAAAAAAAAAAAGACAGGGTCTACGCATTTCTAAAGGGTCACTGAAAAGAACATTTTTTTAAACAATCTCATTGGGACACGCGTGTCAAAAAATACATTTTACACACAAAAAAAATATATATTTTAGAGCAACATTGATTGCGCGAGATTTATTTTAGTTGCTCCTGAATTCTGCGCGCAAAGTCCATGACGTCACAGAATGGTCATACACTCATCCCACCTTGACGTGATGGCCAAGCCGATCCACCTCTCCTCCATGCGCCCGAAATGCCGAGAGAGAAAACAAGTGGAAAGGGAGGTGACTACCAACTAAATTGCATCTCGTGCCGTCAATATTACTCTAAAAAAAATTTTGTTTCACAAAAATTATTTTAAATTAAGTAATTCCAGGCTGTTTGAAAAAAAATATTTTGTTTTTTCTTTTTAGTGGTTTTTTAAGGTGAAGTGTAGTTGGTAGGACATTACAAGAACAATGAAAATTGTTGCAAAAATAATCACAAGATAGGTAAAGATCACGTTTTGTCTCATTTCTTTTACTCTCAGTGTTGTCCTTTTCCCCGATCTTCTTTTCTTAATACTATTTAGGTTTAGAGCCTTCTCTTCTGCTTTCATTCCAGTCAAGATGTACGACATCCCGGTGAGCGCTGAACAAGGTCGCACCAAGCTCCGCCAAGAGTTCCTCAGGAACAAGCATGTCAGGGACATCAGGAGCATCGACCTCCTAGTTATCAAGGCAAGTGGACTGAGGGAATTGTCTTCATCTTTAATGTTGTTTGTACAGGACAGATCATCCTCGCCACACTGTTTGTGGTTGGAGGTGGCTGATGTCCTGTAAGTCCCAACTTGCTGGAGCCACAGTGTAAATATAGGAGAGGTGCTGCAATTATATGCAGGAAATTGTGCTGCCCGAGTCAAAATGTTGCTCCATGCTGGAGCAAACAGCATTTTTTTTCCTTCTGCTTTTGGGGTCGTCATTTCAGGTTCACAACCATTGTGTAAGAGGGAGGCCTTAAGGTGCCGAGACGTTGAACTTTTCTCCATATCGTTTGCATGTTTCATCAGACGTCAACCCAGTTATCGGGGTCTGTTCAAGACAGTTTACCGTCTGCAGTGTGCAAAAGAGAGTACCGGCACTGCAGCACAGTCCTGCGCGTGTTTAACCGAATGTGCTGATTATACATGCTACTTTTGATCAAAGTTTAACGTTCATTTTTCTCGTTAACTAGAGCCATTGTACGAAATTTTACAAAAGAGCATGCTGATTGGCACACAAAGCACCCCAGGTGCAAATTTTTGAAAGCGTCGCCACAGCGTCGTTTAGCAGAGATGCTACAACACCGGAAACGCATTTTTGGCAATTTTTTTATTTTTATCTATTACCGTTTACACATTGATAATAGTCCTGAATCTGTCACAGGAGCTGGCAGCATGTTTGCTCACTTGCCACAGTTCTGGCGGGTCGCCATAAATGCGCCAGTGATATCAGTGAGCAGGCACAGGGGTTGCAGCCATATAACCATTCCTACTTGTTGCTGGAGCCTCCTTTAAGTGGCGGACTTCAGGGTGATTTACGACAGAACAGGCGTTTCCCGCAGCTACCTCCACTGCTGTGCCGCTGCAGGATCGCTGCCAGAAACTAAATGTGCCAGCTGCGAGCCACGAGGCAGAATTGAAAATAAATATGCGGTAAACGGATCAGTCAGGCACGTTCTGGGAAATCGGAGACTCATTCTGTACGGTATAGTTATGAGAACATGTCCCTTGTTAAGCGGTTCTGTCTCCAAACTCATAGCAACGATAATGATGGTAAGTAAAAGCAGACGAGTCCACATTGAACTCCAGCAATTTGTAAGATAAAAGAAAAAGGAGCTAGTCGCAAGAAAAAGGAAACTTTAAAGCAAAACATTTACGGCAGAGCATGAGAAGTGTCCATTTGGATTGTTTGCTGACCTTTGCTGGCGGCATTGCTGCATTGATGGCATTCCTTTTGATCTGTCATCTGCACTTACTAGTGGAAGGTGGGGGCTTTGCAGTAGAGCGTCGGCATCTGGGTCTTTAAGAAACTTTATTGGAGGGCATTCTTTGTTGGACAAAAATCCAGTTGACTTGCCACTGCCCTGGGGACTCTCGACGCTGTATCCGAACGGAAGTCCCGTGGGCCTGAGACATGGCAATCCAGTCCTAGTTCGGGTATTGCGCCCCAAGTGCCTAGGCTGGCTGCCGGTTCCTCTTGCCGTTCTCTCCAACTCCGACGGTGTTCTTTCTCGTCCCGCGTCGAGTCTTGTGGCATTCTTCTTTTTCATTGCGTGCTCTGCTCGCGTTGTTACAGCAAAGCTGTTTATAACTAGGGTTCCGTGGATGTTGTATGTGTGGGAACAAAAACTTGCGCGCCCTCTCCTGTGGATTTTTTATGATGTCAGCAAAAACTTGCGCACCCTCTCTTTGTTGTCATTCCAAGCACTTGCGTGCCTAGTTTCCTTCCGCTCTCCCTGGGTGGCGGTCCCGTCTTGCGTGTTTACCGTATTTGCACAAATGTAGGTCGACCCATTTTTCAACTTTTAAAAATCTGAAGTGGGGGGTCAACTTATTATTCAACCAAAGCATTCCACCGTCAACAAACATGAAACAGTCGCAATGTCAAGAACACCTCGGCTTATTACAAGTTCAGCCGGCTGTGCATGTAGCATTGCGCTATTCTGTACGCCCATTTTACAGATTTTTAATTTTTTTTTATTTGTGTGAACGAGTTTTATTGATTGCAGATAAACCCAAATGTACGGCGGTGAACAGCACACGGCATGCTTGACTCCCGGGGGTGGCGGCACTTCTTGTAAGAGCCACTCCGGTGGCCGCTGGAACGGCCTCACGGCTCGCTCCCTGCGGCCTCTTTTCAGTTTTTCACACGATTCACGATTGCACGTCATTCGATTGAATGTCGAGATCATGCTGGAGCGCTAACTACGTTTTTTGTACTGACACTCGTAATCCAGGCAGTTTCGGTTTTCGGTGCTCGTTTATGGCCATTCTTAACCCAGAGGCAGCCAACAACTGTGCTGTTGGACGCAAGTTTGACCCGTCGGGGTGGGTGATGCTCCAGTGGAGCCTGCAATGGCGCGTGATCTTAGAACTGTAACGGCAAACGAAGAGGCTGCCGCAGGTCAAAGTCTGGATAGATGAGGATGCCTTCCGGAGTTGGAGTTCAGGCTTGCAACGTATGCTGCAAAAGTCGCGAATCGGACCCTACCTGTGATGTGCAACGCAATCGCCGAGCAAGCACGGAAGATGTGGTTGATGCTGTCATTTGCGAAGTGGGAGTTTCGTTGGACTACACCTACGACGTGCTACCAGTGCGGACGAGTCGTAGTCTAGTCAGGGATGGAGTGAGAACGACAGGAGCAGCTTCAGTTGTCCCGCCTCCAGCTTGAATTTCCTAGTTTCGATAATGCCTGGGCATCTCATGCACCTCATGCATGCATTGCGCAGCCAAAGCACGTAAGAAGACATCGATCGTGTATTGGAGGTTGGGCTTTCGAAACAGATACTTTGCCATTCTCGCGTGTTCGCAATAAAATGTGCATCTAAAGATTTTCTTTTTTTTGCTGATGTACAATGTGGAGGGGTCGACTTACAATCGTGTAAATACGGTACTTTCCACTGGGTGGCAGTCCCGTTGTGCGTGTTTAGTTTTCTCCGGCTCGTCGGGGCAGTGATAGTTTGTACCTTTGTTCAAAATTTTATGTCACGTCTATGTCGTGTGCTAAACAGCTTCGCTGGTCATCCGCCTTCAGAGTGGAATGGCTCATGATTTCTTTTTTCTGTGTCTCTTTTTCCTCTCGGTGCTGATGTGCTTGCTCATCACAATTTTGTAATGAACTTCGTTTCAAAGTGCTTCTTCAGGCATAGTCAATCGCCAGGAAAATGCAGTCTTTATGCGGAGTTCTGGGCTTGAAGTGTGTGGCGTGTATCACAAGTTGCACCATGATATAGAACACCTTTCTCCGTGATTTGGCTTCCCTATGCACTTAAACTTAGTTACTCGTGCAAAACAACATCTGTAGGAAACTGTGACCAGAAGCCGGCAATAAGTTGGAGGAAAAGCTGAGAAAAACATTTCAGTTTAGCTCATTGAGATTTGCGCCAGGCCAGATCCGTAATGGGTAAAGGTGTGCGAATGTGCAGTTTCAACCTAATTTGAATTCTGCCATAGTTGAATAGTGCCAAATCGCGGCCAAAAAGTGGAATGTCGAATCGAATCTGAATCCCATAAATTTTGTTTGCAATGTTCACAAGACTAAAAGAAAGACGAGAAAAAAGTCCTACACGTTTGTTCTCCTACAGGACACGCAAAAGAAGTGAGGCTAGCACTTATCAAAATGGTGTTTATGCCCACACTTAAGGGGGGACACTACCTGGGCGTGTCTACTTTTGAACTGCTCACTCAATCAGCATGAAATTTGCAGGTGGTGTTTGTAGCCATATAGAAGGAGGGCATGCAAAGTTTCAGACCTGTAAACCAATTTTATGAGGTACTATACCCCCAAAACGTAGCTTTGTATGGAATCTGCTCAATGAATCTATCGTTGAGAAACGGTGTTGATCACCACATATTTTTCTGGTGGAATGCATACTGAAATACTTATAATGCAATTAAATGCAAGGGGCAAGCGAGCTGGACAAGAATGATGAAAATAATCCCTGGAGAAGGGGAACAAGAAGGACAAAGGACAAACACAAATCTCCAAACACAGCTAGGTGACTGGTAAAAATATGCATTTTCCAAATAAAAAAAAATTTATATGAAAGTTTTTTTTTGTTTTTTTTTACATTTGCCAAGTTTTGCAAATTGCAGTTTTTCATAATAAAGGAACATGAAATTGTAAAATCTAAGTTCATAGTAACCGGCTCGATAAAGTTTCGGCATATAATCCGCAAATATTAAGTCTCTCGGTAGTTTCATACTGAAACGATAGTTTTATTAAGGTGGGACTTGCTGCCAAAAGTGAAGCTGAGATAAATGCACTTAAAGTTTCAAGATGACATTTTAAAATTTTCTTTTTGCATCTTAAATGTCGGAAATTCTTTCCAGCAGTGTAGGGGATGTCTTCCTCAAACTTCTTCTGATATACTGACATTGCTTTCAGCTATTCTCACTTGTGGATGACGAGTGCTACGCAGTGCAGCACACCTCACCAACATATAAAGAATAATTATTTTTGACATTGTTTGTCAGTGCACATTGACAAGACATTGTGAGAGTGTTCCTTGTTATCCATACATGCCAAAACTCTGCAGTTCTGAATATGCATTTTTTTGAAAAAAGATGCAATTCAAGGTAGTGTCCCCCTTAAACAACAAACTAAAGACACAGCTGACGGATATGTCCACCCATTCACGTGTGGACAGGCAGCGTGCTGGAAGAATAGATGGATATGGCTGAACCGTTTGATTCGGGTGGCGTCTTGTACAGTCGGCACCAAAATAAGCTGGCTCGTCGTAACGCCGGCCGGAATAACAAAAATATTGCATGTGGTGCCGCTGTCACGATAAGCTGCTGAGAGCGAGGCTGGAACGGACTGTTGTGATTTCATGTGTATGGGAGGTTGGTAGAAAGGATAAGTCGCGCATCTAGGGTGAACTTGACGCCTCTCGTTGCGTTGCCGGCTGTTGGTTTTATGCGTCATCAAGCTATTCGTGTATGTTTTTCTTCTTTCTTGTTTACGATCAGTTGTTCTTGGCTAGATGCACGGCTTATTATTACTACCAACCTCCCTGTGAATGAAATCGCAGCAGTCCGTGCCAGCCTTGCTCTAAATGGCTAATCGCAACGGGCTCCCTATGCGTTATTCTCGGAACTCTGGCCCTCATTCCTTCGAGCCATCTTATTTTGATGTCGACTGTACCACCTAGCCCTGGCACTTTTCTCGATGTGATGTGTTGGCAGAACAGGCCGGTTAAATTATCACTGCTATTTGCATTTTGATAGTCATTTGTCATATTATGGACATAATAACTGAGAACAGGTTTATGGTACTATGAGCTGGCTGCAGGTGACGTGAGATTCTTGAATGAAAAACGGCAGTGTGCGGGATTTTCAGGTTTTGTCGAATATCCAAGAAGCTGGGAGCGTGACTGCTTTTGTCGGAGAACATGGGAAATGCACCAGCACTTTCCATCTAAATGTTTTGTTAGTCAACTCCACTAAATGCAGGCTTAATTTAAATTCAACACAAGCTTGTGAAGGCTGTTTCACCTTTGGTTAAACTGCGCTGCGTAGTATTACAGATGACAACGCTGAGACGAGAAAGAGAATGCGACAAACAGAAGTAAGTGCAAACTAACAACAGTTTCTCTTTCCTTCACATAAAAGTGAATAAAAAAAGTGAAAAAGGAAAAGATAAAAGGGGAAAAGAAGTGAAAAACGTGGCTAAAGATTGAACAGCTGTAAGCCATGTGCGTGTGGCCCGTGATGCAGCCTTCTTTCAAGTAGCTCCATTTCTTTGTGGTGAGGAAATCGAAGGCTCACTGCTGCACATTCCATGCCATGTTGACATCCTGAAAAAACGCCTTTATCACTTCACGCTCTTTCCTTTCCCATGGTCTAGCCAAATTGATGGTTCTTTCGAAATGTGCCTCACAACCGCACCCTGCACAATCCGCTGCCAGGTTCCCTGGGGCTTGTAACAGCTTGCAGGCATTTTCGTGCTCTCATAGCTGATCATGTAAGCATCTTCCTGTCTGTCCAGTGTAGGCTTTTCCACGCGATAAACATACTATTTTGTACACGACTCTTTTGGCACAATTTACAAACTTGCACTTGTCTCGACACGACACTTTGCCCGGTGTTCTATCCGCCAACCTGTTAACTCATTTTGCACATTCCCCCCGTGTTTGAAAAGGATACTATGCTGTTTAACCATATCAACAATGTTCCTGAATAGGCCTATATCTTTGCCAGGAGTACTTATATTCAATGCAATTGAATTATTCAAAAGCCTGGATACTAGAAATCTGAAAGTCGAATGAAATGATTTGGATAATCATTATTCACTTCAAGTTTGAAACTCTAATATTTGCACTCCCCATTGATGGGTGCTGCTCTCTGGTGCCGAGAGAATAAGGTGCGCGCCGACTTCCAACACAGTGGCCGTGCAGCGGAGATGCAGGGTTTCTGAAAAACCTTTTTTCTCAATGGATTCTTTTTTATATCAAGTGGCCGCTAATCTGGTTCGCCAAAGATGATTGTCGGCTTGTTTTTTGCCCCGGTTGCACCAGTGCTGCGTTTCAAACTCTATGCCTCAGACGCTAAGCCAGGCACGTAGCCAGGATTTTGTTTCGGGGGTGGGGGGGCCCGCCTATGACAAAATGCTGTATGAGGGAGAGGGGGAGAGGAGGTTCCAGCAAAATGGAAGATTTCGGGGGGGGGGGGGGCCCGGGCCCTATGGCCCCCCCTGGATACATGCCTGCGCTAAGCCTAGCATTCGGCTTTGAGGCGAGAGAGACAAGACAGCAAGAAGCAAGTCGTGCACCGCTTGGAACGAAGGAAAGAACTTTAATGGAAACAGACCAGTGTAACCACAGGCCAGGAACGTGGATTGAAGAGCTCGAGAACGAATGCCCCACTGTACGCACCTCGCTTTGGCCGCACAGGGCAGCGCCATTTTGGAGATGGGTTGGAGCTCAACTGCTGCCCCGCGGCTCGGTTCTAAAACGAAGCTCGGGAGTTTCGGTACTCTGGGAACACTTAGTGACTCTAGTTGTAACTGTCGTCAGGCCGGCTTCGCTGGAACAGTTTGCAGGGTTCTCCTGAAGGTGCAATAATTGGGTTTTGACTTTGGATCTTTAACATGCTAGATTTGTCTGTGTGCACCAGGAATTGAAATGCTCATATTGTTTAGATATGTCCTGCTCTATGAAACGCTGTTTGCTGAGGGCTAGGGTTTTATTTACAAAGGCTGAGAAGGAAAGGATTTAGTCTGGAGCTTGGTCAGTGTTATGGATGTGTGGGGCTACCGTGAGTGCCAACTCTTGACGTCTGTGACAACCTCTTGCTTGTTTAAACCTGAAGCAGTTTAGTTTTTGAGGGAAGACACCAGATTTTTTTGTTAGCTAGGCCGTTTCTTATCATAAAGATTATCATTAGTTTGCCATTCGATGCACGGGCTAAGCGGGTCACTCTCAGTAAAATAGCATTGAAATTATTTCTGTATTATACAGTTAAACCTCGATGTAACGAAGTCGGTAAAATTCAGAATTTACTTCGTTACATCGAAATTTCACTACATAGAAATTCGGAGTAAAAGTTAAAGAAAGTTTCCACAAATGTTTCTCGGGTGCACAAAACTCACCGAGGACAGCTTTATTTCGGTTGAAAGTAGCTCGTTGTCTTTTCCTGGGCCACTCTTGACATTATTATTCGCATCACACTACGTTAGCATAGCCAGATGGCCTACATCGCGTCTTCGTCTTGCTGTGTGCTCGTGGACCGCCTCAAGACATTGATCACGTCCACCACTTCACGGTTACTGGGCACATCGCAGGTGTCTTGCTCATCAGGCTCGCTGTTGCCACGAACATAGCTAGCTATCGCCTTGTCGGTCACCTCCTCCGTCGCAATGACAGCAGAGTCGGCCCCGTATAGAAACTGTACGTCGAGGTCGACGTTGTCAGGGACGGCTCCATCGCCCTGAATGCTTCATCACCCAGGACAACAAAAACGCACGCTTTTAGTTAGGCATCGAAACGAACTAAAGCGCAAACGAAGCCGACGGACGAAACGGCTGCGGCTCTTGTGTCCTCTAGTGGCCGTTCTGTACGCCACACTTGCCAGACTCGGCCTATTCCACCCTGTGCGCTTTACCGGTGGCCCGTTTCAGCACGTGTGCTTTTTCAAAATCTCTTTCGGGACCCAAAAGTTTGTGCCGAATTGTCCATGAAACTCGTACATCGAAATTTCGGCAAACGGGACTTCGTTACAAAGAGGTAAAAATACATGGCGTGCATACACTTGCGGTTAGAAAAGGTATGCACTTCGTTACATCGAGAATTTCGTTACATAGAAGTTCGTTACATAGAGGTTTGACTGTATTTGTATTATATTTTGTGACGGTGCTTCTGAGTTTGTCAGTTTGGATGCCAAGCGAAGGTTACAAGACACCCAAGTGCTGAGGGCAGCATTGATCAGCTGAGGGCATGCACTTGCTCAAGCACTTGGTGTTAGGCCACACATAACTCTGCCCTGCTTCTTTATTTCACATTTATTAGTATTTTTGGTACAGAGGCTTTCAATACCTGGATTCACCCAGCTTTAGTACAGAGTGTCAAGAAAACAAACAAAAAATTCTCTTTCTTGCATCACAAGAATGAACTATGTGTTGCCATAAGCTCAGACTCCACCGGAAGGTTGAGCCAGTGGTTAGGATAGGATTGCAAATTTCCAAAATGTGCAGTTAAAGGGCAACTCCGCTCAATTCCGAAGATTTCGGGATAATGAGTGATTTCGAATCAAAAAGCCCTACTAAAAGACACTACGTCGTTTGCTTCGCGAAAAATGGGATATATATTTTTAAATCTAATTTTAAACGCGAGCGGAAATCGAAACCGAAACTTCGGCGCCGTCCGGCAACATTGGCCTCGGGCCGCCAAGTACATGGCCATCACGTGGTATGAGATGTCACGTGATCCTCGGCCCAACGACGGGCGGGTTGGGGGCGGGCGTGTAGCAGGCGCGAGTGTCGTCTGCTCTGCACCGCACTCTTCGCCACGTTTTGATGTCTACGGGCGTTCGACGACGTCTGCACAACTGCGGCATAAGTCTGCGCACGTGGTGTCCATAGTGTGGACGAAACTCCGAGAGACAATAATCACAAACGGTGATATGGTGTACTAGAATACTGGGCAGTGTAGCGAGCGCGGGCGGAGGGAGGCTCTTTCAGCGATGACCGGATCGGTGGCCGCGAGAGGGCGCAACGTGTAGTAGGCGTGCTGCCGGAGTGCGGAGCGCAGGCAGCGGTAGCGCTTGGCTGGCTTGGCGTTCCGCACGGGTTCGATTGTTTCGTATTGTTTGGCTAACTCTTTACGGTACTCTTTATTTCTGCTGTTTCACATATTATTTATCGCACTAATTCGTTGCCAAATGCTTTGCCCGAGACGTGCATCTTCGGGCAGGACGCCACAGTACACATCGCGACACTGCTAGCGCGAACACGACATTGGCGCTTTTTCGCGTTTACTTCGAAAGAGTATTAGCGAGGACGAAATTTTATCACCTGCATTATAGACCCGAATGAGCTTTTTCCCCAGCAATTAGAACTTTGCTGAGATCCTTTGGTTTCTCATAGAAAAACCGGCGATCGCTTGTTCGCGCTAACAGTGTTGCGTTCTGAATAGGCGGAAAATCCATCCCCCCCTGGGAAACGTTCGGGAAGTCTCTTGAAAGAGACGTCCCAAACGTGTGTAATCCCCTGGATAACGTAGGATAAGCATGCTGATGGCATGAAACCTAAACAAATGTCTGCTTTTGTGACCCTATAATTTCGCTGTCACTGTAGTTGTGATCAATGAATTTCGTGGTTGAAGCGCACTACCGTAATGAATTGTTTCAACGTTTGGGAAAACAAAATGGGGCTTACAAAACGGATTATATCGTCTACTTCCGTAGGCTACGCATGGTACACTGTCGTCTTTCGCAACTACTTCCACGGGCTTTCGAAGGAATTTCCAGCACTAGCCTTTATCGTATTTGCTGTTACTACGTAGGGTCTTCGAACAGGACTGTGCGAATAGTCCTGGTCTGGCCCGCTAGCACTACATTTGGCCACACCGAGCGTGAGACGATGCAGTTTATTTCTGCAGCAAAAAAAAAAAACGCTAAATTTTTTTACGAGGACACTTTGTACGTTTCTTTCGTCAGTTTGTTTTCTGCAGCACTTCGCGGCGACCCTGGATCGTCGGGAGGGACAGGAAAAGTATAAACACAAGAACCTCCAATGGACCATTTGCAAAAGGTCCCAAAAGGAATGAATTATGTATTCATTCATTCAGAACAATGTATCCACTCACCAGCTCTGGTAGTAACCAGAGTGGATAAATTCTTATTTATCCACTGAGCACCAGCTATCGATATGTGTGGGCACCAGGGCGCACAGATAAATTTTTAAATATACACTGGGCGCCAGCGCACAGATGAGATTAATGAGGTGCACCCAAAGATTCTGGAGGCGATGGTACTTGCTTTTCTTAAGAGCTCGGGAGAGGGGGCTCCCGAGCTCCCCCGTAGTCGGCGCCTATGGCGTTCTGTACCTCTACATTCTCCAACGTGAGGTCATGATCTTGATGAGCTTCGACATCTTCAGGATAAATGACTCAGTATCTTGCGCTGGGCCACAAGACCTTTCAATTTTCTTGCGGTAAAAAAAGAGGCCTCTTAGCACCTCCTCATTGAAGAGACGGAGTGCTGGGCCAACCCTCATCTTTTCAAAGCCGTTAGGAAAAAAAATAATTTGCTGATGTGAGGCCATAACCTTCAACGTCACATTTTCACAGTCACTTCTCCAAGCCTTTCTAATGCAGTCAGCGTGCACAGGACCCTTCGGTGTGTCGAAACCAGTGTCTATAAAACCGATTTAGCAGATACTTTACAAAGTGCGAAAAGTCAGAAAAAAAAATGTAGAGGACGATTGTCATGACTGCCTGCATTACATGAAGCAGAGTCTCCCTGTCTCTCCTTTTAATGTTGCGGGACCACGACTCACGCCGATCGAACTCGAGAGGGGCACGAAAAAGGGAACGGGCTTCTTTGCAGGACCGGTAGCCACTGTTGCAACCCGGCACGGGCCCCAGGAATTGAAATTTGGGGGGGGGGGGGGGGGGGGTTCGGGGGGCATTGAGAATATAAGAGTCGTTGCGAATTAAGGGGGTGCCTTCGGAAAAACAAGGGGGGAGTACACCCCCGTAGGGGGTGTAGGGAAATCACTGCCCCGGCACAAAACACGTCCCGTCTCTCTTGTCCCGCCGTTTTTCCGTCATTGCACGCGTTGTCTACATGCCACTGAACGGCACCGATCGCAATCCATTTCACTCAACCATTAAAAAAAAAAAACACTGCAGCAAAACAAAGCGACGACGCGAACCACGCGATCACAAGCAGTACGACAACACGGCAATCCGAGCGGGAAGGAGCACGCCTGTTACCCGCAGCGCCCCCTGCCGTCCTTGCGCGCCGTCATCGCTGCGCCGACCTCCTCCCTCCGTTGCTTCTCGGCGTGGACGACACACTGCCCAGTTCTAGTACACCATAACGGTGGAGACGGCGACAGTGGTTGTGACACGAAAGACAGCGGTGGCCGGTGGACCAAGGTATATGTACATGGGTAGCGAAGCTTCCATAGAAGCCCACATGTCGAAAAAATGGCGGCCCATGGGGCTGCTTTAGCGCCATCTATGAGTCGCGGGGACACTTCCGGCGGAACAAAAAATAAACAGGAAATGACGACACTTCCGGAAAAAAACGTGACGTCATGCGTGCGTGCGGTTTGGCGCGAAAATTAAACAAAAGAATTCCGGAGGCTACAGGTAAAATGAACGACATATACACTAAAAAGTCTCAAACATAGCTCCATGTTTGAGCTTTGTTTGATACTTTTTACTGTGTGTGTCGTTCTTTTTACCTGCAGTCTCGTGTTTTTCTTGGGATGTTTACTCTATACTAGATCGTTTACGCCCTTATTTGCCCTTGCTCTTATATTTTGTTCAAAATGTTTTTTTCTGCAGCCGACTTTGTTAGCCGACCTGCCATGAGAGTAGTTTCATTTCGTCACATTATCGTGTCTTTGCGCTGTGGTTAAACTCGAGCCGCAGTGTTTCGCTCTTTGTTCCTTCAGGATCCCTCGGAAATATGTGAGAAACCTTAAAGCGAATGATGTAATTTCACAAAAAATAGTGAATCAAATTGCTGGAGTGTGTTGCGTATGAAATACACTACAGTAACTCTAATGCAAGTCCAACGTCGCATTAACAGTCGCGTTTTATTTGTTTTATTCACTTACAATCATTCAATCAGGTTACTGACTAGAATCATACAATCGTTATCCACAATTTCGAAAGTGTCATGGTGGAAGAAAACTAGTAGATCGGTACATAAGGCACATTATAACATAATAAGACAATGTACAATCGGCTGGATGTTGTGAGGACATTGGCAGTTTATAGGCAGCCACTAATATCTCAGAGGTTTCAAAGTGTTCCGAGGACAACTGTGGTCACCATTGTAGTACAGAGAAAAAAACTACACTTGTCTACGCAGTCCTTGGGCAAGGTACCATAATTATAAAAATATTTTAACTTGCGTCTGCTGGTGCTGCTACACTGCAACGCAACGATTGTTTGGTGCAGGTCAAGGAAGTCAAGTGGAGTACACCATCTTGGAGCCATTGTTGCTTCACAAGCCAGTGTTGCTTCATAAGCCAGTGTTGCTTCACAGCTTTAAACGCTATATATCTGAATCAGTTAGAAGACTACATTACTCCTCAAGAAACCGAAGAAAATGAAAGGTTCGAATGGAACATGCCTACACTGCTTTAAAAAGTACTCCGGGTGGTCTCACGTACGTAGCCTGTGCACTTGCTGCCTAGCTTTACACTTTGCTGCTGTATCAAATAGTTCAGCATTTTTTTCCGCATGAACCAGTGCAGCCTGACCTTGGCAATCAGAGAAAACAGATTATTATAAACACTTTCGTCACAAACAGTCAAATACTTTGGAATCTTCTGGTGAAAAAGGACACAAAGAGTACGCCCTACACTCTCCTTTGAAATTAGGCTGTTGATACATGTCTCGAAGACTACCTCACAAGCTTCAACAAATAATCTGAAAGAAACAAAAGGAACTGAGAGGTATCCAAAGTCAGAGTCGGCAGTGCCTTTCACACTCAAATACAAGAGCACTCGATTTCCTTCAAAAAAACACGCAATTTTTGTCCTCAGCTCACATTTCTGGGATGTTCCTACACAGGAATGAACCTTGAGGAATTTTGATGCCAGCCTCCCAGCAGAATAAACCATGTTGTTATCTTCTTTTGCTGACGGCTAGTTTGAAGGCGAATCGTCTGCCGTGGTAAGAAAAACTGTGCTTCCTAAGGCAAGAGGAAGCGAAGGTGCCAAAAGGCCTGCTGGGAACGTAGCAAGGAGAGACATCATGTCGTCAGCACTGTTTGATTTTTCCGACAACTTAAATAGGTTGCTAATCAAAAGGTGCCTGAACGCAGCCTGAAATTGACGAGAAGTGGAGTTCGTGTTTGCACCGGATTTGGAATGTATAACTGCAAAAGTGTTTTCAAGGGTGTCCTGGTTCAAATGGCGGGTTAAAAGGTGGGAAAAGCCGTAATTAACCGTGAGGTGATTGCAGAGCAGCAGCAGTGACCTAACTGTCAAGCAGAAGCCACGAATGCACTGCGGCTGCCTTCTACACCCGAGTACTTGCAGACTCCTAAAAACCAGAATGCACCCTTTCATAAACTCGTCATGGATAGAGCCGTTACACATTGCAGAGACATATGGCGTCTTCGCGAATTTCTGCGAGCTATTTAGGCTGTCAAAGAGACGGTCAATTCCTTCAACGAATCTCGCTGTGTGAACAGCTGTGGCGGGCAATCGCTGATAAGTAACAAGGGCATACATTGCAGCTGCGCAGTGATTGCTAAACACTTGAGCTGCTAGCTTCACCAACATCTTTGACGAGAAGGTCAAAATAAAATGTTTCTAGTTCAGCTTCGGCATAGAATGGATCTCAAGTTTACGGTCCTTTTCATAAGCTTCCTTGATGTATTAACTTTTCACTATGTAATCACCAACTTTAAAGTCGTATTTATATAACATGTTTCTGAGAGGCCCTTCAAAAGGTGCGGAGCATCGAAAAGGAAAAAAAGGGGTTTGCCATTGATTTCTACGTATAAGGCTCTTGCAGTTACGATGCTTGAAAAAAGAGACACGTTCTGGCTCCCTTGATCGCATACAACAGCTACCGGCTCCAGGCCAGCGTCCACAAGGGCGCTGTAGTACCAAAAGAAGATATTTTAGGGCACCTGAAGGTGTGCCTTTGTGAGCAAAAAATAGCTAAGCGGCTGCTTCCATGGTGTTCCGACTCCTTTCGTCATGAACATGAGAGCCTTGTTTGCCAGCTTTTTGCCTTGCTGTCCAATATGTTCTTCAAGTCCTTCGAACCTGTCAGACGAGGGGTTGTATAAAAGCTATTTTTTATGTGCATTTCATCAAAGACTATGCCGCAGGCCAGATCGGCTTGAGAAAAGAAGCTCTCAGCCTCTTTATTAGCTCGAAAATGTCAGGGTAAAATCCAACCCTCAGTGGCACACGCTGAAGCCATAGCTGCAGTCACCTTACTGATGGCAGCCTGAGCAGTCGCCTGCAATACTTATAGCCTTTGGGGCTATGAAACTAGAGGCCTAAAGCCAAGGCTTTGTTGTGGCTGCACCATCTCCGGCCAAACCGGCTCACATTGCTCATTCTAAGCCGGGCTTCAACGAGTGCAGCGACAGCAGGAGACACATGAAAGCGGACACTCTCAACGACTTCGGCAACAGTCCTCATCTGACGTTGTCTTTGCAGCCTTCTTTGCAGCCACTTGTTCCGCTCTTGAAGCTGTCGCACCTTGGCTCTCAGGGCGTTCATCTTCATCTTGTCGATGCTGCGGCTTTTGCCGGGTTCTGCAATTTGACAAATGACCTAGATCAGGTCTCCAAGAAAAACTTGCATTCGGCATTACTTTATTAAATGTTTAATCTATTCACACTCAAGAATACTCCTCAATGATTTGAAGTGTCTAGACAAGAACACCAGGTAAGACAGACTACACATATGCTATTCAAGTTAAGGAAAGCAGCAGTATATCTTCATGTCGGACTAGGCGCTTCATGTTGGCCAGAGACCTGATAGTCTAAAAAACAAGGGCGCACACAGGAACATGCAAGTCAGAATAGGAATCCAAACTGTGAAATGCATTTTCTTAAAGCTGGACCATACCTTACTTATGCCCATGGCACTGTAACAGTGAAGCGCTCGCACAAAAACAGACAACTAAAATTTGGCAGATAGGACAAGGGATCAAGACAGGCTCAGCATCACACACATTTGACCAGGGCAGCTTTTCGATAACTATAAAAACACTGTGTTACGTGAGGTTTTGCGGGAAGACTTATGATTCAGTGAAACTGGTTGAGCTGTTTTGATTTGATGGTGTTAACACGTGCGTGTGGAACATTTTGTTGTCTTTTTGTGTGCTTGACAATGACAATACCGTGAAACACAAAAATGTGGTGAACTTTGAACAAACTTCGATTTGTAGCTGCCAGCTACCCGGTCTTGTGTTATGTGACCCCTTGCGCCATCAGCTCTCAAGATAAAGTTTAGTATCCGCTGACGTTTTCCAAGCCTTGGCTTTTTGTTTTTGCAGTCCGACCTTTTATATGTTCACAACAAACAAAAACTGCAAAAGAAAAAAGTTTGCATCATAGAAAGCACTCACATTTGTAGAAGGCCCAGCCGCATAGCCAGAAAGAGAGTCTCTAGGTGACGGTGAAGAAACCAAAATCTCCATTTCAGCCACATCCCCGCTGGACTCTTGAGCAGGAGCAGCATCTTGACGTAAAGCGTGGAAGTGATCAACTGCAAAAAAAAAATATTAATAAAGAAAGAAAGGCTTTCAGAAGAACTGTAAGTAAGAAAGCGAGCTCAACAGAGCGGAAGAGTTGGGCGAGTTGGTTGTTCATCTTAGCTGGCAGAAACAGT
>JAZHYW010021392.1:0-101172 GCA_037355805.1 Ixodes ricinus
GATATGTACATCATTTAATACTGAGGAAAACGGTGTTCGGCACGGCAGGTCTTTCGTCCGATGGAGTCAGGAACCCACGCTCGAGCACACTGCTCGTGAACGTGCGCGCTCACACCCCGCGCCCGTTGCGTCATACATAACATCCCTCCAACCTCAGACGTAGTCACCATACCGGTCTGGGGGACGTCTAGTCCTTGGTGGATTTATCCTGCGTGGTTCTGTAGCTACAGATCCGGAATCCCCAGCTGCTGAGTCTTCCTGCGGAGGAGCGTCTTGTGGGCGTCGACAGACATCAGGGAGGTCAGAACCTTCGATTTCCCACGCAGCGGGCGAAGTCGACGAAGATGAACGTCGTCGTATGTGGTTGAGGTGCCTCCGGATCCTTCCCCAAGCAGTTTCTATTAGCCAAGATCGGTAGCCAATCTTTTTCACAAGTGTGCCGTCGATCCACCTGGGAGTTCCCCTGAAGTTGACGACAACCACCGGCTCCCCTTCCTTGAAGGCTTTGGATGCAGGCATCTTTTCTTGCGGTTGTCGTTCTCGTTCTGGGGACGGCATCAGTCTGCTTAAGTTTGTAGCCAGTTCGCGGCCGAACATCATGAAGGCAGGTGTTTTTCCGGTTGAAGTAGATACCGTTGTATGTTGCTTGTAGAGTAGTCTCGCCACTCTCAATGACAGAAGTCCCTTCTTGTCCCTTGCCAATCCTTGTTTTAGTTCGTAGACCATCCTCTCAGCTTGGCCATTTGTAGCCGGATGGTAGGGAGCACTGGTTACGGCTTGAATTCCGTTTTTCTGATAGAAGTCGGTCATTACGCTTGACACAAAGACAGATCCATTGTCGGACACTACCTTCCTTGGTAGTCCGAATGTTGCAAATAGAGCTCGCAACTCTCGAATGACTGATGCGGATGTGGCAGATGTCATGTAGCGCACCTCAAGCCACTTGGTGTATGCGTCTACAATGACGAGAAACATCTGCCCCTCTAAAGGACCCGCGAAGTCCAGGTGTATGGTATCCCAGGGCTGAGACGGTTGATCCCACGTTGGCAAGGGTACCTTGCGAGGAAGCGGTCTGGACTCCTGACAGGCAGCACACTTGCCAACTGTTGATTCAATCGCTTTATCGATGGCTGGCCACCACAGGTGGCTGCGAGCTGTCAACTTCATGGACACAATTCCCTTGTGTCCTGCGTGGAGCAGATTCATTGCTTCGGCGCGTGCAGCGGTTGGAATGACGACCCTGGACCCCCAGATCAGACATCCTCGCTGTGTCGACAACTCGGCGATTTTCTTTTTAAAAGGCAGGAACATCGCCTCTTTGATCTGATGAAGAGTTCCTCGCTGTACAGCTTGAAAAACTCGGGAAAGGACTGGGTCCACTTGCGTCATTTGTGCTATCCTGCTGGCCGTTAGGGGTGAACCCATTGGCGCCTCAATCATAAGCACATCACCTGGAGGACACGGTTCATCCTCGCTGTCGGGCAAGGGTAGCCGACTTAACGCATCCGCGTTCTGGTGCTTCTTTCCTGGTCTATAGACCAGCTGGTAGTCGTATGCCGATAGCTTAATGCACCAGCGTCGCATTCTTGGTGAGAGAACCTGGGGCACGGGCTTCTGGGAACTTAGGATACCGAGCAAGGGTTGATGATCCGTGACAATCACCACATTGCGTCCAGCGATATATTGGTGGAAATGTATGACTCCAAACACCACAGCCAACCCCTCTCGGTCCAATTGTGAGTAGTTCCGCTCGGCCTCGCCCAGTGTCTTGGATGCGAACGCGATGGGAGCTTCCCTGCCTTCTTGATCTACCTGAGCCAGGACTGCTCCCACGCCGTACGGTGAAGCATCACAAGACAAAATAAGCTGCTTTGTGTCATCGTAGTGAGCCAGAGTTGTCTTGTCTAGTATCAGAATCTTGAGGTTCTTGAAAGCAGCTGCATGCTGTTCCTCCCATCTCCAGGGAACGTTCTTTTCCAGCAGCTTGTATAGTGCACAAGCCACCGTGGCTCTGTTTTCCAAGAATCGATCATAAAATGCAAGCATTCCAAGGAATGACTGTAGAGTGGCTTTGGATGTCGGTTCGGGCAATTCCTTGATTGCCCTCAGCTTGTCGTCTGTGGCCTGGATCCCCGCTGAGGTTATTCGGTGTCCCAGGTAGGTGACTTCGGCGACACCAAAACGGCACTTGGCTTTCTGTAGTCGCAGGCCGGCTCCTTGAAGCCGTGAAAGGACGGAGTCTAGACGCTGTGCGTGCTCCTTCGGTGTGGAGCCACAGACGATGACATCGTCCAGATAGGCGCTGACTCCTGGTAACCCTGCCAGTGTGGTATCCATGCACCGCTGAAAAATTGCCGGTGCTGCTGACACTCCAAAGGGCAAGCGCTTCATCCGATAGAGACCCTTGATGGTGTTTATCGTTAGTATGTCAGCAGTGCTCTCGGTGACCTTGAGTTGCTGGTAAGCTTGTGCAAGATCTAACGTTGAGAATATCTTGCCTCCACGGAGCTTTGCCAGCACTTCTGATATGGTTGGTAGAGGGTACGCAGCCTTGCGTGTGACGGCGTTGATAGTGCTGCGGTAGTCCCCGCATAGTCGAATGGTGCCGTCCTTTTTCCGGACCACCACGACAGGTGTGGCCCACTCTGAGTGCTGAGTCGGCTCCAGGACGCCTTGGTCTGTGAGGCGCTGTAATTCTGCTTCAACCAATGGCTTCAGTGCGAACGGCACTGTTCGCGCTTTTAGAAACTTGGGCGTAACAGTTTCTTGCAGCTCCAGACTCACGGCCGGACCCTTGTACTGGTTCAAGTCACCGTCAAAAATGGGAGCGTGTTTTTCAATGATATCGATCAGGCTTTTGTCGTGCAAGATTTGATGAACACCGCTCAGTCCGATACCAAGAGGTTCAAACCAATTACGGCCAAGCAGATTGCAGCCAGGACACTTCATCACGAGGAGCGGCAACTTCACTCTGAAGCTCTTGTAATGTACCCACACATGTACTGTGCCCAGAGATTCCAGACCTTCACCCGACCAGGTGCGCAGGGCGACGTTATCGCATGAGAACTTGGGCGGTTGCCTGGGCCAAGCTGCGCGAAACGTTTCTTCGCTGATGAGTGAGCATGCCGCCCCCGAGTCAACCTCAAATTGAAGAGGGACACCTTCCACGTGGAGGCTCACCACGAGTTTTTCTGTTGCCATCGGCCCACTCCTCAACGAGTTGATGTCGTGCAGTGAGCTTAACTGACTTGACCCTTGAGCAGCCGAGCCAGAAATTATCTGTGGGTCAACCAGGTGAACGGCGCTCTTGTCAGAAGCCTTCTTTCTCTTCATGCAAGCCTTTGCAATATGACCCACCTTCTTGCAGTATCTGCACTGTGACGTGCGGAACTTGCATAAACTCGGACTGTGGAGCTCTTCACACCGGTAACACGGCGTTGAAGAAGTTGCGGTGGCCTCGTCGTGCCGTTGCTGTGTCAGACGTGATGTTTCTGCTTTGTTGACTTCCTGGAAGTCTTGCTTGATCTGTCGCTGATGGTCCTTGGCGTTCTCCGCTCGTACGGCTATATCAAAGGCCTTGAGAAACGTCAGGTCCCTTTCTGCGAAGAGGCGTTGTTGCAGATGTTCGTCCCGAAGCCCGCAAACAAAACGATCGCGAAGCATTATATCCATAGGGAGCATTGTCACGTTGACCGAGGTGGTAGTCGCACCACTTGCCGCGGTTCCTGCCGATTCCACGGCGTTCGTACGGCTTGGCAGGTCAGCTGTAGAGGTACTGGTCGCAGCCGGCTGTACCGTTCCAAAATTGCAATCTGCAGCAAGTTTTTTTAGTGCTGCAACGTATGCAGTCACGGACTCATCCGGTAGCTGGTTTCTTCGTTGAAATCTGCACCGGCTGAAGAGCTCCGACGGGCGCGGATCGAAGTGAACTTGGAGCAAGGTGACGAGTTCCTCGAAGGAAAACTCACTTGGCGTCTTTGGTGCCACCAGTGCTTTCACTGTTTCAAAAGTGGTGGGACCACACAGTGTCAGGAGCACGGCGCGCCTCTTTGGGTCGTCCCCGATGCCATTTGCTTCGAAGTAATATCGTAGCCGCTCCGCCCACGACGACCAGCCCTTTCCGGAGAACTCTTCCATGGAGCCGTGGGTAGCCATGTTTTCCGAGGCAGCAGGTCCGTCGTCTTACTCGTCGCCAGTTGATATGTACATCATTTAATACTGAGGAAAACGGTGTTCGGCACGGCAGGTCTTTCGTCCGATGGAGTCAGGAACCCACGCTCGAGCACACTGCTCGTGAACGTGCGCGCTCACACCCCGCGCCCGTTGCGTCGCACTGTAACACTCTTGCCTCCCGGTTACCCGGCTCGTATCGACTGATGGGCGCGAAGGTTTCCTCCTCGCCCGCCGTAGGGGGCGTCTGCAGCGCGGTCCAGCGGCTAGGAGAGAAAGCGGCCCGTCGGGAGCCGAATTCGAGATCCCGATCAACCCGCGGCGACACGACCACGTGATCATGTCTGAGGCGAGGCAACCTTCGTAAGCTGCCCAGCGGCCAAGACTGCTCGATGGTCTGATAGACGCCCTCGTGAATGCACGGTGCGCCGCACTCCCTCTCCTAAAAATCGAAGTACGCCGGGATTCCGACGGCCGCAGCTGAGGCTGCTCGGGAACTACCGTCGTTGTTTGGCCTGGGAGCCCCTGCACGCACACCCACATCACTGGTCCATGGGTCGTCCTCACTGAGGTTCATCAGTTCGCCTGAGGCGCTAGGGTTCGCGCGACCACCACCCTCACAGTAGACTGTGTCGACTTCGGGTTGGCGGCGGCCTCCGGGGCAACAGAGGGTCCTTGGACAGTGTGCCTGGCACAATACCATGAAGCACTGGCCTCCCATACCTGGAGTGGTGCACCGGAGAGGGACTGTAGGTTGCTGACCCAGCTGCGACGGCCGTCCCGGAGCCGGTGCGGGGCTGGAAGTTCGTCGTCACTGAGAACTGCACCCCGGCGTCCCGGGACAGCGACACGCACCGCGAGCCCCATTTATTTCCCTGACGGTGGCGGGAAAGGACTTCGCAGCCCTTCTGGATGGCGAGGGCCAGTGCGTCGCTAATTGGGGACGAGGTCCTCAGGCATCTCCAACAGAAGTCCGTTCCCGGGTGAGGCATGGGGAGACCACTTTTTCCAGTTGGCTTGTTGGGTCGACGACATCGAGGGGAGCAGTGCGTCTCGTGGTACGTTGGAATCAACGCTCGCAGAGACAGCGGTTCGTCCATTTGGCCGGGCTGACGGTGCCCATCATTCTTGGACGGGATTTCCTGGCCAACACCGGCATCATCATTGACGTGGCGAGTGGCGGGTACCGAGGAGGGGCACAGGCGCCCCTTTCAAGTTTCCGAGAAAGTTCTACGGGGACCATGGCGGCAGCGCTGGGAAAAGCGACAGAACAGGAAAGAACTGACCGCGACGACGCCATGAGCCACCCAACACCGAGCTCCGTCGCGCACTGCGACGCAATGGGCCGCTCTGTTGGCCAATGCCGATGGACTGCCCCGACCGGGTAGAGAGGTTGCAGCGTTGCTGCACAACGTTTGGCGAAATCTTCCGCCGACAGCCGGGCTGCACCAAGCGGGTGCAGCATCGCGATCGAAACTGGGGGAGCGCGCGCTGGAGAGTCCAGTCCGCGTCCTGTGAGCCTGGCCGAAGCAGCGATAGATGCTGCCGTCGATGAGCTCTTGGTAGTCGAGGATATTCGCCGGAATCGAACGGGGCGTGAGGCCCGGTATCCGCCACTTGACCACGCCGATGATGATGCCGGTGTTGGCCAGGAAATCCCGTCCAAGAATGATGGGCACCGTCAGCCCGGCCAAATGGACGAACCGCTGTCTCTGCGCGCGTTGATTCCAACGTACCACGAGACGCACTGCTCCCCTCGATGTCGTCGACCCACAAGCCAACTGGAAAGTGGTCTCCCCATGCCTCACCCGAACGGACTTCTGTTGGAGATGCCTGAGGACCTCGTCCCCAATTAGCGACGCACTAGCCCCGCTATCTCAGAAGCGGCTAGAGCACGAGACTCCTTAATCTCGCGGCGTCGTCGGGTTCGAGCCCCACGTTGGGCGCCATTTGTGGGAATTCGCGTACCGCCGCCGATACGCCGTTCCCCACGTGGTCCGTCAACAACCAGAGTCCAGCCTGGTTCTTTCACGGGAGCGGGATTCCGCTCCCCGTTTATTGGTACATAAAAACACAACGCTACAAAACACTCAATCTATACTACAAACACACGCGACATTACTCAAATATTTACAAACGTACGTTAAGCCCAAAGCTTAACACAAAGAGGGCCTCTAGGCCTCGTGTCCCGCTATTGCCCGAGAGCAGTTGCTAGCACTCGCCTTTCTTGAGCGCCGGCCGGAATCCTAAGAGACTCTTGCCTCCCGGTTACCCGACAATATCGACCGATGGGCGAGGAGGTTTTCTCCTCGCCCGCCATGGGGCGTCTGCAGCGCCATCCAGTGGCTAGGAGAGAAAGCGGCCCGTCGGGAGCCGAATTCGAGATCCCGATCGACCCCGCGGCGACACGACCACGTGATCGTGTCTGAGGCGAGGCAACTAAATAGCTGCCCAGCGGCCAAGACGGCTAAATGGTTTGATAGGCGCCCTCGTGAATGCACGGTGCGCCATACCTGCTCCGACCACCTACCTGGGCATATACAGCAGAATCCACCCTCTCTCTGACTTGTAGCCTTGTATACATCTTATGTTTTCACCCGCAACGCCCTTCTGCTTTGGAACCTCTGTTGCGCCCGGGCTTAGCCACAAACAAATTGTAAAGAAAATGTTCTTTGTATTTACGCAATTTCTTACCGTTCCAGGGAACGGTCAGGCTGGGCGCATGCGTTGCCCCTGGACCATTCCTGGAAAAGAAGAAGGACAGACAAACATAAACCTTCAAACATAGCTATCGAAGCTGCTTGCGCGAGCGTCTGACTGTGTGTTGCTACGGCGTCTCCTTTGCACAAGAGCGCGTGCAAATAAGACGCAAGAGCGAGAGCCATGCTTGTGGCCACATGTCTTCTTGCAGCAGTGCCAGCAGTGCAGGACTGCAGCACTGGAAACTATATCTTGTGCTACGTTGTCAAAGCTAGCTCAGCTTCCACAGTGCTTCAACTCCATCACAGATAGTTGCGCGAGCGCATGCAAATGGAAGCGCAATGGACAAAGCCACGTGCTCTCGCAGCAGTGCGGGGCTGCTGCACGGAAGGAAGGACCCATGCGCTAGCTTTGACAATACGTACCACAAGAACGGATAACGTAGAACACAAAACGTTATGAGGCTAGTTCAAGCCTGTCGAGTGACTTCAGTTCAGCCGATTTATTTTGTTTGCACGAGAAATCGCGCACAATATAGACACTTTCCAAAACCACGGCTCGCACCCGTGCTGATTTGTCAGCGCTGGAGATGTTATTTACAAATTCACGACCCAGCAGACGCGTGTTTGTTGCCTTGGTAAGCATGGACACGAACAGTGAGAATGGCACCGCAGCATGTTGATTGTTTACGAAACCTCAGCACGTGCATGTTCGCCGCGTTGGAAAGTGCAAAGCACGTGCCATGGGCGCGTAACGCTGAAATAGGGATGGCGCGTCTCTTGCTTCACATTCAGGGGCAACCAATACGCGCGTACTGTGGTGGAAGCTGCGCGTTGGGTGATAGAGTGTGACAGCCCATTTTGGTGTTCGTTGTCACAGGCACTATAAAGTGGCCGGACGTCCCGATTTAGGCAGGACAGTGTCCCGCCTATATCGGCCCGTGGTCCCCGCTGTCCCGCCAGCATGCTTGTGGGACAGTGTTTTGTCCTACTTTTCCTTCCCCGAACCGGTTCAGCGAAAGGATGCGCTCAGGAAGGGGCGCTGACGCTGAAGGTTAGTTTGCCTGTGACATATAGGTAAGAGTGGTACTATGAACATATAGTATGTGCGATAGTATATACATAATTTCTAAAAAAATATTCCAAGCATATGTATTACATGTGCATGCCAAACAGTATGCAAACTTCAGGGAAAATAAATGTGCACGGTGTATACGAAATAATAAAAAATAAGTAATTTTTTACCTAAAACTAAAAATGTCAAAACTCAAAACACTTTGGGGCCCGAGGATTATGGTCACTTTAATCTCACAAATGTCTGCAGCAAAGACGGCACACGCGCGTGACCATAGCTCAGCAGAATCTCTTGCGTCAAAGGCACTTTTCAAAACCACGCTCTCGTGATCACAAAGATCAGCACTGCAGATCTTTTTGAGATTGAGTACAGGCTGCGTAGTTTGTAAACACATCTGACCGCCGCCGTCATGTACCTATGTAGAATACGTATCCTACTACAACACTGCAATGTACCAATTCTTGCGTAATAAAGCACGTGCCAAATTGCTCAAGCACCAGGTAGCATGGGAACGTATACCATGCATGCGCTGAACGCACTCGCCTTATCAGTATAGGCAGTACAGGGTATTCACTGGACGCCATAATTGAGGGCGATGTTTTAGAGCACATATTCAGAACGAGTTCATAGGCTGCTAAGAGCCCAAGACCGGTAATCTTGATGGTGCGAAATTTCACGTAGCAAAAGAACTGTGGAAGCTCGCCGTCAGCACGCGCTCAGCAGTCGCGCACACAGCTATGGCCGCCAGTGATTACTCTCCATAACAGGTTCCAGGTAGTAAATAAACATAATAAAACGTTGATGAGTCCTTCTCCAAAGTGTCATTTGTATTAGGTTTCTGCTTTAGCTCAAGTGTGTGTGATTCGTGACTGCCTCGTGTAACTTCACATAGTCCCAAATATTTTAACAAAAGGAAAAAAAATTAAGTTGCCTTCACGCAAGAAAGGGTAAGGGGTAGAAGGGGAGGGAGGGAGTGAAATAGGGGCGCCTTGGCACCGCTCAAAAGTGGTGTGTGGCCGTGTGAAAACCATATAAATGCATTCCATGAAATCATAGCAAACAACAAATATTGTTTTCATTGGAGACTCCTGTTTTTCTCTGAAGAACTATTTAGACAATTTTCCTGTTTTGAAAATGAGCCACGCAAGCGTAGTTTGAATTTTTTGTTACAGACGAAAGATTTTGTAATACTGCAAAATCGATTATATTTACCGGAGAGCGTAGTTACTAGGTACACCTTTAGCCCATGGCCCCGCGTATAAGCAGCAAAAAATGGCTGGCACTGCGTTGTGATCTTGTGTGATACATATATACGTATATGTATGCACGTAGGCAGTGCTGCATTGTATGGTGGAATTTGTGCCAACTTCTGCAGATAACGTAAGCAAATATTTCCTAATTGACTGAAATACATGTCATCTTCACGTTTCTAGAAAGCGTGGAGGGTTGTCGGCTCTGTTTAGACGCGTTGATTTTCGGTGAAAATGAGTGCATGCTGTTGACATAGAGCGTAGCGTACGCTACGAGTAATCCCAGTCATTCCAGCGCTGCGAACGATCCCGTGACATCCCTCGTCGCCGCGAGTCTCCCGAAGGCGCCTGCTGCGACCCATCGTAAGGTCAAACGGAGTAGACGAATTTTGGGGCAACGGACATCTCGCTTCGTTCAGCTATCCGCAACACGGACGAGAAATCACACACTGTAAGGCGCTCTGTCTGATTGTGCCGGATCCCTTTTCGGCGCGTCTAAGATGAAGCTATAGATGAACCGACTTGCTCAATTAGAAATTTGTTGTAGATCAAACCAAGCCTGACTCCGGAACGAGGAAACTTCTCTCAGAAACAGTCAAATTTCGCGGTTCTTAGCTGTGTAAAATCAGCGAAATAATTATCTAATTAAACAAC
This sequence comes from Ixodes ricinus, assembly GCA_037355805.1. Taxonomy (NCBI): domain Eukaryota; kingdom Metazoa; phylum Arthropoda; class Arachnida; order Ixodida; family Ixodidae; genus Ixodes; species Ixodes ricinus. Next base: position 9,849 of record JAZHYW010021392.1, read on the forward strand.
TAAGTAGGGAACAGAGCAAAAGTGCATAACTAAATTTGGGAAATGTTTCGATTGCTTCAGCCTTTGCACATTATCAAAAGGGCAGCATTGTGAGAACTTGTATCTTGCCTAGTACTTGCCAAGACAGAAATAAAGGCTGAAATAACAATGGTGGAAAGCCATACTTAAAGAAGAAAAGTGCAATATTTGTATCCAATTTTTTTTTTTTTTAACTTGATCTTGAGTTTGCCATATTATGCCTCTTCTATTTTCACCTTTGTTTTCTTTTAAATACCTAATAGCCTAGGCATGTGCTGTGAAGCGTAAGTTATGTATTTTGAGTTTTTTGTAACATACATCTGTTAATAAAAGGAGCTGCAGGTACTCTAACCAGCTGTGCCTAAATAGCCTCAAGTTTCGCGGCCTGCTTGTTCACGGGTGACATATTTGGCTGACTGTTCGTATTTCCCTTCTTCGCTGCCGTTTAAATCGTCCTCCTTGTTTTGTGACATCTCGAAGCCCGTGGATATACACTGCTTGGGAGGGTACCGATCGACTGTTCAAGTTGTTCTTTGTAAGCTGAATATGCTACAACTATAAAAAGAGTTGTTTTTTTCAGTTTCTCCGAAACTGAAAAAAACGACTCTTTTAGAGTTATGGCATATTCAGCATGCAAAGAACCTGAACCGGTCGATCGGTACCCTCCCAAGCAGTTATACCCATGGGCTTCGAGGTGTCATAAAACAAGGAGGACGATATAAACGGCAGCGAAGAAGGAAAATACGAACAGTCAGCCAAATATGTCACCCGTGAACAAGCAGGCCGCGAAAACGTCGGGCTATTTCGCTTGCTTTGAGCATTGTTACCGAGCGTCGGGCTCAGTAACAATGCTGAAAGCAAGCGTAGGGCTGCCTGACATAAAGACACGCATATATACACATTGTTTAAAATACTTTTTTTTAAATAGTGAATGAATTGCATAATACTGATATGTCAAGATACGTCCACCCGGGCGTCCCAGCTGACTCACGCAGACTTCTTACTCGTACAAAGCATAACAAATATATTCTGTCATATGTGTATTTCGCAGACACCTTTAAATTTTCATTTTTCCCAAGATGTATAGATGACTGGAATAAACTTGAGTCAGATGTTGTAAATGCCCCTACGATAAAGAGTTTCATGAGCAGTATGGCACCAACGTAATTGTAATCGCACATTGTTTTGCTCGTTTTTTTTTCTTTACAGGTGTATCTGCACTTTTTTATGATGCAACCCTGCCTGGGCCCATTGTTTTGGGCTGGCAGTATTTGTAAATAATAATAAATAATTGTAAATAAATAATATTAAAGAATAGTAAATAAACAGCAGGAATTACTTTTCATGCGTAAGTAAGCAGCAAGCACGTTGCAACAAATCTCTTTCGCTCGCTATTCGCCTCAAGATCGAACCGTGTCGCCACCATGCGGCCGAAATTGGAAACATGCGAAAGCGGGGATACCGCCTTGCATCGTCTGCTACAGGCGCACGTTCAGAAGCATGGATCTTGATGACGCAAGTCCGTTTCCGGCTGAGCTGAGCCCTCCTCATTAAACGCTTGTTGTTTTTGCTGTCGTTTCTTCCTACTAGAGGTTATTGTTAGGGTTCCGCGTTTTCGGTGTTTATTTTTTTTTCCTCGAAATTGGGGGTATTTTATTTCGGGGTTTAATGTTTTCCTGCAGATTCCGTGGTTTTTGTGTAAATTGGTTATGACTTAACCAATTGACTACAAAAAACACTGAATCTGTAGAAGAAAATTAAACCCCCCCCAAAACAAAATACCCCCAATTTCTAGAAAACAAAACAAAACACAACACCGAAAACACAGAACTCTAGTTATGGTGTATCGTTTCACATGCGCGGAAATTCAGCAAAGCGATTATTATTAAGTCGGATGCTTCCATAATCTTAGTGTTGTGGTTTGTATACAACACGCTGGTCCCATATATTTTTGTTATCTCGCACAAACCATAGCTTTCATAAAACATTGAATGTTGATTGGAGCTGTGGTTTGATTAAAAATGAATCCTACTGATCGCTACCGTTTAATACACGAATCAATTGATAAATCCGTTAGTTGATTTTTCACTGGTCATATTGCATGAAAGACGTTAAAACTACACTTTTTTTACTATTTTTAGTATGTCATAAATGGCATATTGCATTCCCATTTTAAACTTCACGTTGTGACGCCTACAGAAATATAAACACGGGAAGCCTTTTAAAGTGCAGTAATCTTTAAGTTATTATTTAAACAGTATAATCACCCTCGATGACAATCACAAGCATGCTGAAGTGGTTTACCGTGCAAGCCTGTGTCATAAAAAGAAATAAAAACGTCAGAAATATAAAGTAGGCATTTTTTACTTTTTCATGACTTCCTCCAGCACAAGATTCCGATTAAACGGCAAAACAAAATATCGCAATTAAAGCATCACTCGAATAATCTGAAGGTTAATCGATGAACTGCCCAGTCCCGATATGCGTTAGGTGAGGGCGGAGGGTGATCGCAAAGTGTCGTGAGAGTCGCTAGCCCTCATCAGTAAAAGATTGTCGCTGCGGCCGATGCCGTCGGTGTCGTGGTGCGGGTCGTTTGTTGGAGTTGCAGAGTCTACTATGTTTGAATAGAAGATTATTTAGTCAGAAATTTATAATATTAGCCTTTTGACATCCGCGACCTTCACCGAGAAAATTGAAGCGGGTGAACCACACTACCGAGAAAAGCATCTAATAACACGCACGCTACTGCCTTGCTTGGTTACACCCGTTTGTTCCTATCGCGGCAGATATATTAGAATAGTTTGTTTCACTTGTTTCAGTTGTCCTGCCAACGATCAGTTTCCGGATCGTAACTAGAAGAGGCACTCTCTCGTTATCGCAACGTAGTAAAATTGTTCAGACTCCGAAAAACTTACCCACACCATGGCACAGTAAAGGGAAACAGTGGCTGCAGCGGAACTCAATAGCACGGTAATTTCCGATACAGCACTAGCTTCTCTTCATGCTAAATATTTATATTACTGAAAAAGCTAAAAGTTGCAAAAACAAAAATGCATAGAACCTGCGATTTCACAGCCCACAGTACCCGTATTATGTTATCCGGGTCGCAATTCATTATTTTGTTGAATTCCCACGCTGGTGAACCGATAGAACTATTTTAAAAGAAAGAAATTTTTAACATAAATAGTGCAGTTCACCCGGAGACAGGCATCCGTCGTGGTGATCCATGCTTCCCAACGTCTGCCTAGGGCAGACGACGCATCCACACGAGTGGTTATTTAAACTTAGGCCGCACGCTGGTAAGACGATTCAATCTTTACTGACGCACCGAACGGTACCGCACCATTTTCCGCTAAAATTGTTTTCCCACCGATACTGTGCGACAAAATAAACGCAAGAATTTACACCGTCTCGTGCGCGAACGTGGAGAGCCTATGGGGCGGCAATGCTTCCATCCCCGCTTTGATGATGATGATAGCGCGACAGTAGCGCCACCTCTAGGTCGATCCCGAGGCCAATAGCTTACTACTGCATGTGAGCAGGCTCACGGGAGAAAGCTAGATGATTACATGCATTTTAACGGCAAAATAAAACCTTAAACATGTTTGCACGTCGCCGGTTTCCCAAAGACAATACTTTGCATGCTGCGTGGGAGCATGCTGTTCGGCGGGGGGATGGTTGGTTGCGCAAGAATACTGACGTCCTGTGTTCGGCGCACTTCGAAGGTGAATGCTTTGACACAAGCGGTCAAGCGAGAAGACTTCGACCGGGTAGCATTCCAACTATGTTTATGTTTCCTGCATTTCCAGCATACCTGCGGAAAGCAGTGAGTATCATAGCGACTGTGAACACTTATTTTGTATTTTAGCTAGTTAGCCGGGAAAGGCGGGGGCAAGCTCGGGGGGGGGGGAGGCGCTTGCCCCCCCCCCCTCCCGGGTTGGTACGCCCATGGCAAAGTACTTCGCGTCTAGCCTTAAAAATCAAGGTTTGGAATCTGTAAATATACCAGGTTGGAATACCGAATAAACCAGGTTGGAAGAAGATTGGAATTTATAAATAAACCAGAGTTCTTTTTCTTGAGATCCCATTGTTTGTTTGCATATCAATTAAGTTACATCACATAGTGCATTACGGGATACGGTGGTCTGTGCTACATGTGCCAAAAACTAGACGTTTACAAGATAATGCCCAACCTTTTCAATCAGTACCTACAATAGACCGATCTCACCAAGCGATCGGCGCATGCGTGACGCCGCCATAACTTTAGTTCACAGGAGGCAAACGGCAGTGCACGAGAGGGCTCGTGCTGTCTCGTGCTCCACACGCGCAGAGCTCCAGCGAGGTTGTCGCGCGTGCAGAAAGACTAAAGTTCCCTCGATGCATTGCGGCAGCGGTGGCGTAGTCAAACTGACTGGTGAGATCGGTCTATTATCACGAAGTTTATAAAAAGAAAATGGCGAAATCATTGCGAGGTGGTTGTACCTCACCGCCATAAGTTTTTCCCCAAAGCCGGGGTCACGCTGCTTGTACATCATACAAAAGACAGTCTGCAAACAGATTCAAACTCGAGTCACCACGAGATCTGAGCTTCGAATGCCGAAAGGCAACGGGTTCAAGGAGACACTTGGACACTTGGCACGCGGCATTTGAACCACGGATATCGTGGTGACTGATATCTGCAGACTGTCTTGTGTATAATGTATAAGCTAGCGTGCCTCAATGGCCTTCTGTTTAGGGTGATGCCACCCTTTGTAGTACCCGATGCCGACAGCACGCGCTCACAGAGAAAATACAAAGAAATCGCCGGAAACAAAATGTCGCCGTAGCACAGTCAGCGCCACGAGCGCGTGCAGGGACACGCTCTTTCACGTGCTTCAGAACAAAAAATAAAAAGAAGAATTGGAAACAAAATGGCCAGATGTCATCACCCCAAGCAAAGCGCACATGAAGGCACCCTAGTATAAGCAGTGTGACCCCGGCTTAATAAAGGTACTTCTAGTAAAAGCGAACACCGCAATACGACCCGCAAAAATTGCGTAATAAATATTAAAAATATTAAAAGAAGGACAACACGAACTGCACTATATAGTATCAAACCTCGTGAGGCTCAAAAAGCTACGCCAGACAAAGTGCGGGGGTAAAAAAAAAAAGGCAAAAAATATTGCAGCATGATTATTTTTATTTAGGGAAATACGAATTCTTTTTTTTATGTGCACGGAGCTAATTTTTTTTGTTTGTTTGATACGTGCTACAGATTGCAATCAATTATATCAGAAGGCGTCATTGTAGCGCTAGCCGCAACATGTCCAGATGAATATCTCAAATTAAATAATTAAATAAGCATCACACATTTTCTATCTACATCCCCAGAGCAGCTGTTCACCGTTCTACCACAATACAAAAAAATTTGTAAGTATAAGTTGCAGTAACTCGACGTAACAAGACTTTTTCTTGAACTCTTCTGCCTCGCGCCATGCAGTTGATGACTGGGTGGGAGCGCCTCCCCGCGGAGAGACGCCGCCTCCTTCTCTTTTCGATTACGCCCTCTCCGCACGAATGGGACGGCCGGAGAAGCGTTCGCGCCGTTCGCGCGCTTCGGGAATCGGGATCTCCGATCTCGGAAGCCATGCTCTCCAAACACTCCAATATGTTTGTCTCTTCAGACTTAGGCTAGGTGGCGCAAGTTACCCACCATCACAAGGTGTACATCCATTAATATTTATTGACACAATTTTTCTAAAAAGAAATTTAAAACCAAAGAAATATACTATAAATATAAAATTTGCTTTACGCAATTTATGCTATTTTCTCTTGTGTTCGACCTTGCCGAATTTATTTTGCTTTCTGTACCTGTTTTTTTTTGTTGATGATTTAGCTATTTCTCACGGTTTTAGTAATTCCCATCCCCAACACTGGTGGCCGGCTCTCGTTTATTGTTTTTTTTAGGGGTAGCGATGTAGCGATGCTCGCGGTGTTGCGGTTCATGCAAAATTGTGTTATGTGACCTTGCCTAAAGTGAAGTAATTTCGCCTTACACGGAGTCTCGTTACCCCGTAACCATGCCAGACACCCGGGTAGGACTCCCAACAGAACTCGGCGCCGCTGTATAACAAACAAGCCCTCAGGACGACCTTTTCACACCTCGAGAACCAGCACACATCGTCGGCTGCAGCAACTGCCAAGACATGATCGGCCTTTCTTTTCCCGAAGACCTAAACCACTAATGTGCCTAGTCGACTGAGGGTGCGAGCGGACAGAACCGTGAACTTGGACCGGCATGGTACGAGCTAACGGCAAGCGAGATGTCCGAATTCTCCTAGTCGGCGAAGGTGAGTTTCGAGGAAAAGCGTGCGTGCGGGACACGCACATGCTTTCTTTCAAGGTTTGCGTTCAAAGAAAAATAAATGGGGGGTATCGGTGGCTGAGTGTGTTAAAGCCACCGCTGCTCGGAACACGAAGAGCGAATGCTCACGCTGCAGCACCCAGGGGTCCTGGGCTCAATCCCGCACCCCTGCCCGTTTCGATCTGGATGAGCATCGTACCGGCGTGCGGTCGTGTATCACTACTGCGTGGTGCACGTTGAAAGTCCCCAGGCTAGCGGTTGTATACTGCACTGGCTGAATTCCTCACACACAGCGGAGACATCAGACGCTCATTGGGGCTGATAAACTTCCGGCTGCCTAAACATACACAGAACACGATTTAAAAGGAAATATGAAGTTCCACACTGAAGCAACCGCGTGCCTCTCTCAAAACATTGTAAAAATGCGAAATGGACCTCATGAAGTGCGGTCTATGTGAGTGTTTCTGTGCAGAAAACCCACGTCGCTCGAAAGCAACTCTTATTGAAATTGAGGTACACGCTTGAGAAACTCGAATTTCTTATTTATTCATTGTTTTTTCGAGATTAAATGTCGCTGGTGCCGAAGATGTGGGGTGAGTCAAAGGGGGTCGATGGCTTTTTGAAGGGATGGCATTAATCGGTTTCTGAACGTGTTGAGCCAAGATTTTTTACAGAGGTGTCTGAAGAACGTGCATTAAGGATATACAAATTTCACCGAACTAAGTTACCCCAGTAAAAAGTTAGAAATGGAAAACCTGAAATACCTACCTACGATGGCCGTGTTCTAGCCAAAGGCATCCGATGGGCGCAACAGCCGATAGATGTCAGTAGCGCTCTTCGCGTCGACAAGGCGGTGTCGGCGGTGATGGCACCACAAGTACCATCGTTTTCCAGCTTGGGTGATGACAGCGCCGTTGTTGGCTTGTTTCGATAGGTTTTCCTTCTCACTGAGGTGCAGCTCACCCAGCGTAGAATTATAAGGGAGCCCGAAAATCGCCGCCGGAACTCCACTTAAAAATGTCGGTAGACCTCTTTCGTCCTCTGGCACTCCCCGTAATGGAGAACAACCTTCACTCGCTCGTTGGGAGCTAAGCCCACCATGAAGATGACTTACAGCCCAAAACAGCATGGATTAGAGTTGCAGACAAGACACCGGTAATGATCGGAGAGTGCTAAGCAGGCGGCGACGCATAGCCGAAAATAATAGTTGAAAAAAACGAGACAGCACACCTGTTTTGCTGTTCTTGTTTTATCTTAATTTCTTTATGTTTTATTGGTAGAATAAAATAATCATACACTGACAATTCCTGCAGAAAAACAGTGCGTATGTCTCTGGTTCGGAAACATTGTCTGATATTGCCGAGGTCGAGGACCGTCGAACAAGGAGGAGACACAGCTCAGACCGTGTCTGAAGGCTGTCTTTTGAATGATGTCTTAGCGGTGGGACTGCCACCTAAGAGCACGCCACCCAAACATCTCATCCTCAATATCGCCGAAGTCCCTGCACTCTACTCCGGACACCCAAGTGTCATTTTACCATCTGCAACTGCGGCACGGCTACTGCCTGCAACCTGTCGGCTGTTGCGCCAATCAGATGCCTTTCTTTAGCAGACGGCCACCGTAAGTAGGGGTTTCACGTTTTTCGTTTCAAACTTTTTACTCGGGTATGTTTATTCAGTGAAACTTTTATACCTTTAAAAGGACACTGACAGGGTGTTTATGCTCGTCAAGGTTTTTATTTATACATGACACATTAGCGGCCGACTACCGAGGACACAATTTGCGGCTTGAAATTACTTTTCTTTCCGCTCGAAAACCGCCGATCGAGAACTGGCCAATTTGAGTCGTTCTTACTCTCTTCTCAGTGGTCACTTGCCGTTTTTAATGGTTTAGACACAACCACCAAATAGAATCAAAGTTGTGGGTCATCGAAGGCCCACACCCATTATTAAAAATAGAAAAAAAAATATGATACCCATTTTTTTTTTTTGGCTTCTAAAAAGTTGCAAATACCTGGATTGAAAAAAGAAGTTGCACAGCCACGTGACTTCAGGCAACGCTCTCCTCTTCTATGTTTCATCTTCCTCCCCAGTCCAGTTTCAGTTTCAAGCAGTTGCGTTTTTTGACTTAATTAAAAATATATGTGACGCTGTAGCAGAATATTGATTGCGATTGACACCATTATGAATCGCCTGTCAAAAAATAAAATGCTTTTTTGGGGAGTGTCAGTGTGACTTTAATGCACGTTCTTTGGCCATCTCTCTAAAAGGTTTTAGCTCAATACGTTCACAATCCTGTTTCTGGTTTATGTGGTCCGCCATTGATCCCTTTGACTCGCCCTGTAGATCTGATATGTATATAAAATACCTAGCCATATTTAGTGTTCTCCATCTTTTTGTGAAAATCTGAGCTACCTTATATGGGCCTATATATGTTAAAAGTTTGTTTAACATTCTAAGCTCAGCTGAGATTCCTCTAATTGCGGCATTGCATACAACTCTAACACCATTTATTTTCTTCTTCTTCTTCTAATATAGTGCAAACCTATAGACATTGTAATTTGCCAGATGCAGACCAACTTTCAGGAAACTGCTGTTTACCAGAAATTTGGTTACTTAATTAATCCTTTGCTCTTAGGACGCAAAAATCATAATGTTTATCCTTACATACTAAGCACAATTTCCAAGGCTAATAAGCAGTCTGTGTAGCGCCATCTTTTGAAAACGTAACCTTATATAATCAGGATTTCAGTTTGTCCACTGAATGATTCCAGCCAAACACAGGTTAAAAAAATTGGTAACTAAATGCGGTGAGAAATTCACAAGCATTTCTGGGGTATGTAAGCTGACCCAGTATTGATAGCATATCTGATGCGCGATAGAGCCGACCATTCATTCCAATTGAGCTATCAAAGAGAATAACAAAACTTGACCTCATGATGAGTGTGGCTGACAGATACCTGGTGTAAGTCACTGCACTCTTGCCTCCAAGATTGCATTCTTTCGTGCTGTATCACACAGCGCTGGTCCACCTCTGTACATACCTAATCATCTTTCCAGGAATACTCATGTCGACTATGTCACTAACAACGCTAATAAATACTTTGGCTACATCAAAAATAATTTTTTTCCTGGCCTCAGTTTCATTAAAACTCCTTTATAACACCTTAATTTGTGCTAAACTTGAATATGCAGATTTAATCTGACACCCTGGTATCACCCTTGCATCTGCAGTAGAATCCATCCAAAATTGCTCGGCTTGTTTTATACTTTCCAACTATCACCGCGCATTTAGTTTTACCTCTGTGAAACATCCCTATCTTTGCCTAATCTCTCCCTTCCTAGAAAAATATCTCGCCTATGTTTGTTTCACATGATTTATCACTCTAACCCAACACTTTTTTAAAGGGATATTGAACCGAAACTTCGAGCTCACAAAACAAGGTTGGACGGATAGGCGGGATGCTGCAAAACCCAAAAACATCCCTTTTACAGCGATATCTCTAACGGATCGCCATATTTTTGGAAAAGAAGTGCGCGATTGAACACGGCCGGCGAGGAGGACGAGACAGGTCACGTCACGACTCCCATTCCCTCTCCTCCATACTACGTCCCGTCGAGCTGGTGAACCGAAGCGAGGAGGAGTGAAGCGGAGGGCCGCTTCCCCTCATTCTCAAATTCTCCAGGAGGACAGTTACGTCACAGTCCTCGCTTGATCGCGCCCTTCTATTCCAGAAGTAGGGCCTTCCGTTTGAGATATTGATGTACGAGTGATGTTTTGGAGTTCGTAGCGTTGTGTTCAATGCTTTTGGGGCCTTATTTTGTGAAATCCAAATTTCTGTTCAGTATCCCTTTAAGCGCTATTTTTAGAACCACCTTACACATCACCACTCACCGATCATCAACTAAAAGTTAGGATTCCCCGTTAAAGTGCATTTTTAATGCGTCCTTCTTGCCTTAAACCTCCATTGATTATATTCACTTTTCCGCAGACCTAGTTACAATTACTAACACCACTGATTTTAGAATTGCAATTACTGATTTGTTAAATGATGTTTCGTAGTAATTTTGTGTCTTTGCCTTTCCATTGTTTTTACTTTTCTATGTATATTGAGTGCCCCAGTCCTCTCTGTAATGCCCTCGGAACCTGAGAGAAAATACCGTAAATTACTGCGGAATCGCCCACTATTAACATTTCCCATACTTGTGAAATCATGCAAATTATACGTTAAGCGCCCACCCCCTCCAAAGTGCTGGCATCAGTCGGAAATATTCACAGCATTACGGCGGCCGTCAGCAGCGATGATGGGGATATCATGTGAATATAGTTGTGCTTTCTCTGATTCCGTTCACCCTGTCTTCAAAGCTCTTTCTTGTCCGCCATTTTGGCTTTTATCGATTTGACCGGGCAAGCGCCCATGTCTATGTTAACTCAGTTTTCACTGGAAGTGGGGTGAGCGTTTCCCCAGCCTGATATCAGGAAATATGGCACCATCGAACCTGGAATCAGCTCTTAGGTTATGGACGTTTCTTGAGTAATGGGCGCCGTTTTCGGGGGTTGTCTGCAATCTATAAAGGAAGGGCAGCCCAACACTACTCCACTCATCGGAACCCATTGGCAGTTTGCCAGTGTTTTGTTTTTATTAGTTTTTTTAAACCTTTACAAGCGATGTTCAAAAAAGAATCATCAAAAAAGACGAAATATGTGCACAGGTAGGGCGTCGTGCGACTAATGTTGGTCGCACGACCAATGTTGGTCGTGCGAGACAGTGTCCTCTGAAAATGGCAATGGCGGGAAGCAGGGGACAGGCAGTACACACGCGTGGAAGTTTACTGTTAGTGGTTCATTGCTTCTACGCATTGCACGCTAATGACCGTGGGCTAGCAGCCAGACCCTACCGACGAAAACGAGAACCCACGTCTCAACAGAGACTTACTTCTCACCACCCGATTGCGTGCGCGGAAAATCTTTCGCCTCTGAAGTCGATTAGCACGCGTCTGTGGAACAGCGAAATCACCGGAGGTCCGTGACAAACTTTGTTTTCGTGATGTGCCTCGTTCCCGCTCGTTTCATCGCCGCCTTCCGACGTGAGCCGAGCCGTCCGCGATCATCGGCGTCGCATCAAGCGCTTTTGCGCACTTTTGCATTCTGCAGCGGGTGTGGGCAAGACGTCACTGATCCTGTCCCTGGTCAGCGAGCAGTTTCCCGAAGATGTCCCACCGCGGGCGGAAGAAATCACAATCCCGGCCGACGTGACGCCCGAAAAGGTGCCCACCCGGATCGTCGACTTCTCGAGTGAGTCTCTGGAGCTGCGTCCTTGATTGGAATACGTTCTTCGTATTGTTTTCCAAATCACGGGTTCTCAAGCCTGGGTTCCTAGGGACCCAGGGATTCCTTAGAGTAACCTCGAGGGTTCCTCAAGCTCCCAGATTTCCTCAAGAACAACAACTATGAGTTAGTCACTCCCTAGTATGTGGATTAATGTTTAGACAGCTCGTAGGCTTCTGCACTGCTTTATTTTGCCAACGCGGAGGGCAGGAAGGGTTCCTCGCCTCTCAGTCGAGGGTGGCAGGGGTTCCTCAAGGTTAAAGAGTTTCAGAACCCATGGTCTAAATGTTTTCTATTGATAGTCAATTCTGGAGTGGCCTTACGATGGCAGATCTTTTTTTCTACGCTTCTCTTCTGGCGGTTGTTTGGGTAGGCTATTGTTCTGCTTGCAAATACATTTTGTCGGCAGAAAGAGTTTGAAGTGTTTTGCTGGCCTCTTCCAGATTTATTCTCGACCCCAGCATGTTCAGAATGTGGTCTTGAAGTCATCAAATTGATGGATGTCTGGTTTGTAGTATTGTGTGGTGAAATTGACCATAACAAAATGCGCATTGCATGTACTTAAAAATAAAAAAAAAAAATTTTGGTTTGCGATTTTTTTTAAATTTTTATCCTTGTTTTGGCAGTGTGGTGGAGGGTGCCTACTGACCAGACCAATTGACTGTGACACCCTGTGATGTGATTGCTCTTTAACCACATTTTTACATGAAAAGCAGAGTCACGTGACACAAGGCCAACTGTTCATTGGTTCTACTTCAAGAAACATGCAGTTACAAATTCATTTTAACAAAAGAAAAAAAAACAGCAAAGAGAGAAAAATAAATTAAGGTTATGGAGAGAATGGCAGCCTTAAAAATGGCAAGAAATAGCATATGGGGTGTGTTAATAGTTTTGAAGGTATCAATTGATGCCTTGTCATGAGACCATAGGTTGCCTTTGTAATCTCAAAGAGCTGATGTTCTTGTTTTTTTATGTGTACAGTATACTCTTATTAATTCAAACTCCAGGAAGGCATAAATTTCGTTTGAATTATCAGGAAATCATCCCAATTTGATGCAAGGTAAAATTATGATTTGTTATACAGATGGCTACACATACAAATCAGATATTTGATGATTTCCTCTACACAGACCTACTGATCATAAGTAGATATGTCACATATAAAACATTGGTGAAAACTATGAGATAAGTTTCTTCATCCCTCAAAGATGTTGTCTGTTGTGGACTGTTTGACAGCACATGGCACCTCAAAACAACATTAAGTTTGTTCATCCAGCAAAAAAGTTGTCTATTGTGGACTATTGGCTCCATTGAGTTCTCTTCTTACCGAGCACCGACGCACTGCAGAGAAGCAACACCTGTGGAAGCTAGCTCCGTTGGAGTGTTGCTTTTCCTCAGCGCACCGGTGTTCAGTAAGAGGCACATTCAACGGGTCCGCGCGAGCAAAAAGTATGAATTACACGAAAACGCCATTCGAATTAACTGGCTTCATAAATACATTAATGAAACATAGCAGGACAATCAAAATTGTGAAATTTGTTTGTATTGACCAGTAGTACAAAGTTTCTGATTTTAAATGACTGTGAGCCTACTGCATTTATGTGTTTTTACGTGGAGGCATATGGTTGACCGTTTCGACGTGTAGAGCAGTCTGGCCAGCTTCGGCGATGAGTTAGTTTTAGCTGAGGTGACTAGAGGCGCTAATTAGTGTTGTACAAATTTCCATAGCTTTCAAAAATGTGCATTAACTTAGGAGGACAGTGAAATAGCACTTGAGCAAACTCCAGTGGAACAAACTACTCGGATAAACAAACTTTCATAACATTCCCCAAAACCCTACTGTGTATAATGCATTCAGTTGAGTGAACTTTCCCTTAAGGAAACCTTTTCTTCAGGTTCCTAGAAGTTTGTTCAAGTGGTATTTCGCTGCATTAATTTTAGATGCGGAGCATCTCTTGCTCGAGGCTATGTCCCGCGGCGTCGTAGTCCGCACTCACGTGACTACGCACGCGCAACTCTCCTCCTTCCCTCTCTCCAACAGCTGCGCGTTACTCTCTCCGCTCTCTCTCTCTACCAGCTGCGTGCACTGCGCGTGCGTTCGATTGTACTCACACCGCGCGCGCACGCGCAACTCTCCTCCTCTAGTCTCCTCTCCTTCAAGTGTGAAAAAAATAAACGGCGTGCGGCGAGCGTTCCAAATTTCTCTGCCGCGAGCCGCGGCGAGAGGCTCGCGTGCGGGTTACGCTAGGGCAGTCGGTGGCGCCATCTCTCGACGTCAGCACGGCAACTGACTCTTTCCTCGGAACCAACACGATGCTCCGCATCACCCCATGGTTCCCCTTGGGAAGATGGTGTCATTTTTTTCTCCTTTGTTCTTGACAAGTTGTCTAACATAATGTTTGACCTATGTCTGCAGTTGATCCGTACTTGAGTAAATACAGTAAGTGAGACAGGAATGAAAAGGAATCTTTTCGATGAACTGGCAGACGATAGAAAAAGGGATCAATTGTAACAGTGTTCATGGCAATGCAGTCCTGCCGACATTGCTCGTCTAATAACCTGACTAACCCCTCTATCGTCCGTTTCTGTCAAGCGCAAGAGCAAAGTCAGGAAAACTTGGCTGAAGAAATCGGCAAGGTGAGAATTTCAGTTTAGAATGAACCGAAGGGTGTTTGCGGGGCCGCCGAAAGTCATTCGATTAATTCTACCCTTTGCAGGCCAACGTGGTGTGCATCGTTTACGCCGTGGACGACGATGACACCATCGACAAGGTGGGTGACCGATCACTGCATCACCTTGGTGCCCATCATTTCTTTTTTTTTTTTTTTGCTGGCATTACTATTTGTATTGTCTGGCTTTTGGCGCTTCTTTCTTTCTACAGGATCTTGCGTAAGAAATAAACATCGATTTTACTCCGATAGAATTTAGACACATTTTGGATAGCTAAGGCACGTAAAAAAGTTCCGGACGTGGCGAAGCAAAGTTAAAGCGTGCTTTGTAACCTGGTTTGGGCATCTAAGACGATCAAAAAAACTGCGCCGACTTGACATAACAAAATAAACAATTTAATCAAACGTTTCGTCTCCCATGCGGGAGACATCATCAGTGAAACCTTCAAGCAGGAATGAGAGAAAAAACTTCGACAGTCCTATTTAAGCAAATCCGCGTACACATCGGGGAGGGGGCCGCGGTTGGAGTTGCAAGCCGATGAGTCACTTCGGATGAACCATGATTCGACGAACCTGCGTGGACCCCACCTTTGTTCACGCGCCAGAGTGGACGCATTCTCAAAGTCGAAACTGTGACCCGTATTCCAACAATGGTCTACGAGTTCTGTCTTCGCTCTTGTAGCATGCGTGGCCTTCGCCACGTCCCTTTTGTGTTCTTTTAGGCGGGTGCAGCGCCTCCGGCCTGTCTCACCAATGTAGGATGCGTCACAGTCTAGACAGTTCACTTTATACACAACACCGCACTGGGACTCTGGGGGGTGTAATCTTTAGGTTTCGAAATGAGGTCACGCAGTTTACGATGGGGTTTGAAAGCCGTGCGGATATTCAAAGGGGCGAGGGCCCTGCGAATAGATTCAGAAATACCTTTCAAATAGGGTATTGTTACTTGCCCTGTCCTAAGTGGTCCATTGTCCTGACTTCTTGTTTGTCCCATCTGTTTGCGCGTGTTATCAATAAAACGTTTAGGATAATTTCGCTTTGTCAACAGGTCAACAATAACAGCATCCTCAGAAGCGCGCAATTGAGGATTAGAAGAAATGCGTTCGGACCGATGTAGTAGAGTTTTTACGACAGCCCTTTTATGTTCGACAGGATGATGTGAGTTAAAGCTTAAGAGGTTGCCTGTGTCGCAAGCTTTGCGGTACACTGTTGTATCTAAGCGACCGGTACTATTTCGGAACACATTAACGTCCAGAAAAGGCAGCGCGCAGTTCTGTTCAACTTCATGTGTGAATTGTATTGATGATTCAACGCTGTTTAAAGCTAAGTGAAAGTCAGCAACATGGTCCTTGTTTAAAATTACAAAGGTGTCGTCCACATAACGTTTGTAAAACCCAATCGGGTGCGCATTCTGCTCAAGGACAGTTTCCTCCACATACTCCATAACAAGATTTGCCATTGTAACAGAAATTGGGCTACCCATTGGACATCCTTCAATTTGGTGATAAATTTGTCCGCGAAACGTGAAATGCGACTGTTTAAGACAAAAACGCAGCAAAATTACAATATCCTCCACCGTTAACGATGTGCGTGAGGGGAGGCTGTCATCCCTACGTAGGCGTGTTTCGGCTATCTCAACAGCCCGAGAGGTGGGAACATTCGTAAACAAGGACACAACATCAAATGAAACCATTATGTCGTCTTCGTCTAGGACGTGATCCCGAACCAGGCCCACGAATTCTTGGGAATTACGTACTGTTAAACCATTGTTTCCTGTGACCGGAGTGATGAGTTCAACCAGATATTTTGACAGATTGTACGTCGGAGAACCAATAAATGAAACAATAGGACGCAACGGGCACTCGGGTTTGTGAATTTTGGGGAGACCATACAATTTAGGTGTAGATCCGTCAGAAGAAAAAAGACGACGGTACGTGGCATCGTCTAGACGTTTCTTCTTTTTTAGATCGCGGAGGTGATCAACAAGGGATCTCTCAGATTTAGGAGTCGGGTCCCGTGGTAACGTCACAAAATGCGCTGTGTCGTCAAGAATTACCTGCATTTTTTCATAGTAAATTTCTTTATCGAGTATCACAGTGCCTTTCCCTTATCAGCTGTAAGAATGATAATTGATTGATCCGATTTAAGATCCCGTAGTGCCGACTGCTCCACCTTGCTCAGATTCGATGGCGTTACTTTAGCATTGTTAAGCATAGTCGATATGCGGCTGCGGGCCAGATTAATCCCGGTCGTATCCTGTAGGTGACGAAGTGCCTCCTCAATTTCGATTATAAAGTCTCTTTTGGGAACTACACGTGGGGCTAGAGCGAAATCAAGACCTTTCGAAAGAAGACTTACATGACCAGCGGACAGCTGCTTTGATGACAAGTTGTAGACCGCTGATGCCCATGGTGTCGTGGGGCCTGGTTCGGAATTACGTCCTGACGAAGACAGTTAATCGTTGTCATGTGGTGTCCGTGTCACTTGATCTTGTCGCATGTCTTCCACTTGGGCTTCGTTAGATAGCCGAACACGTGGTGCACGTCATCAGGTTGACAGCCTCCGTCGACGCACTTCGTTAACGGTGGAGGATATTGTAATTGCTGCAGTCTGTGTCTTAAACAGTCGCATTTCACGTTTCGCGGACAAATTTATCACCAAATTGAAGGATGTCCAATGGGTAGCCCAATTTCTGTTACAATGGCAAATCTTGTTATGGAGTATGTGGAGGAAACTGTCCTTGAGCAGAATGCGCACCCGATTGGGTTTTACAAACGTTATGTGGACGACACCTTTGTAATTTTAAACAAGGACCATGTTGCTGACTTTCACTTAGCTTTAAACAGCGTTGAATCATCAATACAATTCACACATGAAGTTGAACAGAACTGCGCGCTGCCTTTTCTGGACGTTAATGTGTTCCGAAATAGTACCGGTCGCTTAGATACAACAGTGTACCGCAAAGCTTGCGACACAGGCAACCTCTTAAGCTTTAACTCACATCATCCTGTCGAACATAAAAGGGCTGTCGTAAAAACTCTACTACATCGGTCCGAACGCATTTCTTCTAATCCTCAATTGCGCGCTTCTGAGGATGCTGTTATTGTTGACCTGTTGACAAAGCGAAATTATCCTAAACGTTTTATTGATAACACGCGCAAACAGATGGGACAAACAAGAAGTCAGGACAATGGACCACTTAGGACAGGGCAAGTAACAATACCCTATTTGAAAGGTATTTCTGAATCTATTCGCAGGGCCCTCGCCCCTTTGAATATCCGCACGGCTTTCAAACCCCATCGTAAACTGCGTGACCTCATTTCGAAACCTAAAGATTACACCCCCCAGAGTCCCAGTGCGGTGTTGTGTATAAACTGAACTGTCTAGACTGTGACGCATCCTACATTGGTGAGACAGGCCGGAGGCGCTGCACCCGCCTAAAAGAACACAAAAGGGACGTGGCGAAGGCCACGCATGCTACAAGAGCGAAGACAGAACTCGTAGACCATTGTTGGAATACGGGTCACAGTTTCGACTTTGAGAATGCGTCCACTCTGGCGCGTGAACAAAGGTGGGGTCCACGCAGGTTCGTCGAATCATGGTTCATCCGAAGTGACTCATCGGCTTGCAACTCCAACCGCGGCCCCCTCCCCGATGTGTACGCGGATTTGCTTAAATAGGACTGTCGAAGTTTTTTCTCTCATTCCTGCTTGAAGGTTTCACTGATGATGTCTCCCGCATGGGAGACGAAACGTTTGATTAAATTGTTTATTTTGTTATGTCAAGTCGGCGCAGTTTTTTTGATCATTATGAGTCCCGGCTTTTGGAATATTTTGCATCTAAGACACTTGAAACAAGATGGTGGCAGTTGACTGGAGATTCTTTCCTCGCAAAAGTTTATTGATCCAAGAGAAATGTTTATCTTTATTTTGCGCGGGTACAACTTTAGTGTATAAAGTCGGTACAAAATAAATTGTCGAAAAACTTAAACGGCCTCACTAGAGCGTGGAAAGGAGCAGAGAAAACAAAGGTTGTGTTCCAAATCTTGCTCAAATACTGTAAACAACTTAATTTTCGCAAAAACCTCATTTTTGCGCGCGACTCGAATGTTCTTGAGAAAAATAGAATCGGCTTCTGTTTCTCTGTGGTACCAAAAGCACTGCACACCACCCTCATTCGCGAAATTTCGGGCTGAGAGATATTCAAGGAAACTACGCTTCCCCGAATATGCAGACTATTGAGCCCGCGAAAGTAAAGTTGTATACAGTAGATCCAAATTACTTCTACCGGATCGTGTCACGCGAGGACACAGATGGGAGTGACGCCAGATGCGAGTAGGTCTTCCTTCGCAAAGGTATGAGACCTTTAAATTTTGGAACGTGGCCAAAGAATGAATTTTGTTTCTGTTTGGTTGTCTTAACTCTTTTTCCACGCATACATTCACAAAGTTAGGCCTACCGCATAACTGGGAACGTTAACATAGCGGCGCATTTGTCGACGTTTACGGGAGGCTGGTTTGACTGGATCCCAGATCACGGACTACTGGCTGCCCCTCCTGCGAGAGCAGCTGGGGGACGAGCACGCTACCCCGGTGGTCCTGGTGGGGAACAAGGCGGACTTGGTGGAGTACAGCTCCCTGGAGGTGAGGGGGCGGGATTTATTTGATTCGTGTAGCTTCACATATTAAGTAAACGTTCGGCATTTCCTCGCTAACTAGCATTTCAGTTTGTTCCTTAAAAGCTTACTTCGCTCACACTGCACCTCGGATGACATTTTGGGCGACTAAACAGATCGATTGACCGGTGTAATATACGCGGCTCCTCATACTTTCTTTCACCCTCGTCACGACGCCTGGAATACGCGTTCGACTGGCGTGCTCGGTGCCCTATCCCTGCCCGTGCATCGAAAGTGGTCTCGAAGTGGCCACAAACAGCGTCGCGGAAGAGTGGCGCGTCACGTTGTGGGACGTCGCCATCGTTGGCGGCTGGTGCTACAAGTAACAACAAAACGTACGAGAGAATGCGACTGTCAGCGTCGTCGCGGCGACACTACCGTTGGCGGTGAAGCAACAAGAACGACCTGCAGCGGACGGGCGTCTGCCACATGCACTGCCGCGACACCGCCCAGATCATGGCCGGCGGCAACGTGACGCTCGAACGATGCCAACGAGCGGAAATCGAGGGACCACTTTCTAGGGCGCGGTAAACACGCCAGTCGGAGACGTGTTCCAGGCATTGTACCCTCACGTAATGCGTCGCTAGATGCCATCGGTGTAAAGTAGAATAAACGAAATGATGTGAAATCCCATGGTGCGTATCTTGACCTACGCGGCGCTGACTCGTCGGTGTCGTCTGTCATTGCAGATGATTGTTCCCATCATGAGTCAGTACCAGGAGGTGGAAACGTGCGTCGAGGTGAGTAATGGCTTAGGTATTTCTGTGTTCTCAACTCGAGAAGAGAAGGGTACACCGCCCGCTGCATGGGAGGACGAGGAGGCAACAGTGTGCTGCGAGAGGCGAGGACAAACCTGAATGTCTTCGGGTGCTGGGGCATAACTAAATTTGGGGTTCATGCTATACTCCTCTCGCAATTAAAGGGGCACTAAAGCGGTTTCTGAGATTGTCTCTTTATGGTCGTAACCCAATCTATTGGCTCTAAGCATTCCATAAAACATGAGGTTAGATTGATACGCGTCCGACTTTCCTATTAAAAGCGGGATCGTGGATCGCGATGTGACCATTTCTGTTTTTTTCAATTTGGTGAAGAAATTAGAGGGCACGGTGCCCAGCAAAGTTTGCTTGTTTGTAAGCGTCACACCGGTGTATATTCGCATATATGCGTGATAGATAACAAGAAAACGTTACGAACCGTCTCTTTCAAAAGACTTGCTTTGTTGCCTAATATTTCGCCCCTTGAAACCAGCTAAAAGAAGTGAAACTGCAGCCAACTAACATACGTGCCTTCCTTTTTCTTATTTATTGCACATTTAAATGCGAAATGTGTCGTATGACCGGACCCTAATCATTCTCAGTTCTCACTCCAGTGACAGAACGAGAAAACGCGAGTGCCGGCCGAACGCTGACGCGGCGCTCATTCCCTCACTGATCGGACGTTGAACGTCTCGCTGGAGATCCGAGTGGGTCACATCACGTGATGTTACATAGAGTGATGCGGTCTACTTCTAGCACGTGCTAAATGAACAAGCTCCAAGCTTCCAGCATCGCTGCCGGATGCGCAGACTCCTCCGTTTTTCTTTCTTCTTTCTTTGGTTGCGCGCACTTCCTGGCTAGGGCCATTGAAGAGGAAGTAATGGCACATCTCTTTCACGTTCTGTGTTCCGGCGTGTCTGGATCCCAGAGTTGAGGTGCCAGAGTTGCCGCAGCACCAGAAACAGCGGCTGCGCCGTTTCATCTATACTCCGTTTCGCCTGAAGTCTCGATGAAGCCGACGCTACAATTAAGTCGGACCAATCAAACAGCGTCGAATGTGCACCAACGTGGCGTTCGACACGTTTCCGCATGTGTTCTATCATCGGTGAACCAATCATGTACGGGGAACGACCCGTGACTTGCGCTTTTGAAGCTGTTTGATTGGTCCCATCGGCTCGTAGCGTCGGCCGCGTCCGGATTTAATTGAAACGAAGCATAGCTCGACGCTGCATCACATTTTGTGCTACCAATGTCTTTTTCTACGATAATGTTGGAAAAGGGGCGATTTCTTGCACTTTTTTGTCTGGCCTTTTCTTTTCTTTGTTTTTTGTTGCGCCTGTGTTGAGAAGGAAGGTGGTGCCCCGCGCAGTGCTCGGCCAAGACGTTCAAGAACATCTCGGAGCTGTTCTACTACGCACAGAAGGCGGTGCTCCACCCGACGGGGCCCCTCTACCTGCCGCAGGAGAGGGACGTGAGTCTTGCCCTCTCTCCATTTCATTAATGCACATTCTTATCGAAGCTACCCAACTCTGATCTAGCCTCGAAAAGTGAAGCATGCCACGGTCCAAGAGAGTTAGCCTAGTTCAACGGCTGCCAAGCAACTTGAAGCAAGTTCCACCGACCACATGACACTACCGTAAGAAAAGAAAAAAAAACACTTGTAGTTGCAGATGTGAGGATTCTGAGATGCTTGAAAAGGATATAGACCTTTTTGCTAAATTACCCGAGCATTATGAGAAATGCTGGGATCGTAGGTACATGCGCTCACCTCGTTTGTACAAAGGATTGGAAGTAATTAACCAAAATAAGGGCACTGAACGTGCGTGCCAAGTGTGATTTGTTTTGAGTCTTTGCCTTGGAACAGTTAATGCTGCAGACGCCAGCTGACGTGTAACTCCACTCGCGCATATTCTTTGGAGCTTGGATAATTTTGCAAAAGGTCTATCCGCCAGCTGTGAAACCTTCGAAAGCAACAAGAAAAAAAAAAGAAGGAACGGTGCAAAAGGAGATTGTGCCGACGCTGACGCGACGTCTCGTGCCTGGAAGGCTGAGATGAGTTTGTGCCCAATGTGTTCCTCCTAAAACACAATTCTGCGTACGACGATTTGATTGATCGATTTAAATACAAATGCAAACTTTATGCTTAATGGAGCACCGACTGCATATCTATGCTTGCCGACATTCTGACCGTAACGTAATCTACAGGGTGTCCCCCCCAAAAACAAGTTAGCGTTTTTTTCACTGCAGAAATAAACTGTATTGCCAAACGCTCATTCTCTGTCCACATATGGTGCTAGAGGTTCGAACCAGACGCTAAAGTTTGAGCACTAACTGTTATCTTATTCAAAAGTTATACATAAGTGATTTTCTGAAATTTTCAATGAAAAAATGGGGCCCATTTTTGCCCGTTTTCGGTAACTGGTGCCATAGAGCTCCATGCATTCGAGAGCTCTGTCACTCGCCATTTTCCCATTGAAATTTTTAGAAAATCACTTAAACGTTTTGAATAAGATAACGGTTAGTACTAAAACTTTTGGAATCTGGTTCGAGCCTCTAGCGCCACGTTTGGACAGAGAATGACCGTTCAAGCGATGCATAGTTTATCTTCGCAGTGACAGAAACCCTGTAAATATTTTTTGAGACACCCTGTACAAGGCGCAAAAGTCATTTGTGACTCGGAATAGGTGTTTTTTTCTGCACAACAACTCCTGGTCAAGAGTGGGGTGTTCAGGTTTTTTTGAACTTTATTAGAACAAATTTGTGCCGAGGAGGTTGGGTGTTTTTGTACATACAGAACACAATACAACAATATAATAAAACAACACTATTACATAAACAAAATAAGGTGCACACTGTTTTTTAGTTAAACAATGAATATCAATGTGGTCGAAGACAAATCTGTTAAGCAATGTGGGCGAGTTAGGAACGAGGGTTTGAAGCGCGTAATTAGTATGAAAATGGGGAACGATCCATAATTCCTGGTGTTTGCCAACGCCATCGCCGGCTTTCCCGCTTTCCCAGCATCGCTCTTCGTCTCTTCCTTGGTCCGGTCGCTCGCTGCGCCTGGTTGGTTTTTCTATTTTTCTTGTGAACTTTTTTTTTGTATTAACAAGAATAAACATTTCGTGCTGTATGTCGATCGGTGGTGTTCCTAGCGCGTATGCAAGCAACGGACTTCGCGATAGTAAAACATTCTTTCATGAGCATTTTTTATATAAAACAATAAAACAAATTTGAGTTTTGAGTTTAATGTATCTCTTGTGCAGCTGCGCTAAATATGCACAGAAAAATGGGCGTTTTTTTTTTTCCCACTTTTTTTCAGCCTTTTTATGCTCACCCATTGAGACATGGCCCACCCCACTTTTTTTTGTGAATTTCTGGCAACACGGGGGTGGGCGATGACTCGGGATATTACGGTAGTGATCGACTTTCTAGCAACAGTTGAAGTCTTTATGTACTAAAATCATTTTAAAAAATCTCCACCATCGTTAACATCTTTATTTAGAGGATACTGATGCAAGATGACAAGAAGACCCGCATAAGCAGTAAATATTTGGCAACAAAGGCTGTCATTTGCGAGGGTTTACATTTATTAAAATATTCATACAAACTAAAATGAGTTACTGGATCTGCATCATTTTGTAAAATGTTAAAAGAATAGTGGCTACTTCTATAGAAGTTGTTTCATTGGTTTTACTTTTGAGTAGCTGGATAACTTAATTTAATACCTTGTTTTATTGGGAGTAATTATAACTGTAATTCGTTCGCTAACGTGTACAAGTGTGAGTTTGACTGTCTGTCATTCAGGAAATTAGCCCAGTGGATTGGATTGCTCAATAGGCGTCAGTTGAGATTTCACTGTATAGAGCTTCTTCCAGAGCATGATGTGTACATGGATGGAGGGACGGAGTTGTTCGCAAATTTGTCGTTGGTCTCGGGTCGCCATGTTTCGAGGTCGTGCTGACAAATGCTTTCGGTTCCAGCTGACAGACCGTTGCAAGACGGCGCTGACCAGGGTCTTCAGGATCTGTGACTCGGACAATGACGGTGTACTCAGTGACAAGGAGCTGAACCAGTTCCAGGTTTGTGTCATGCCACACCAGCGGTGTGGTGCCATGGAATGATTCTCCCGACCGGTGTGTTTAGCGTCCCGTTCTGTTTATGCGTTGAAAGTGGTCCCAAGGTAACAACAAATGATGTCACCCCAGGTGACATCTGCCCGCAATCTGACGGAGCTTTATTACAGAGAAGGCGCCGTATGACCGAGATTTCGGTGGCACGTTAAAAGATCCCCGGGGATCAAAATTATTCCTCGGTTCACCTCCGGGCGTTTGACAGACGCTTTGTTGGCGTAGCACGTGAAACCTCCGAATTCGACTTTCTCTCGGTTCTTTGAGGTTGCCGAGTGCATCGCGACCTCTCGCAACATCGTATGACGAGAGAACAGCGTTGGCACCGTCTATGAGGCGGCCCTGGAACCGCGTTTCACTAGCGCAACCGTTTTTCAGTATTTGCAAGATCAAATGTACCTACTATCTATAAAAAATGGCTGTTTACAGTCGCCGACCGATTTTTCGGACTTCGCAGGGACTGAAAAATGCATAAGCTGGATGAATAGCCATTATCTTATTTCTTAAATGTTTAGCTCAAAGTAGCTACAACAACGCTGCATTTGTATTTAAATGAAACCCCGGTGATTTTTTTTTCATTTTGGGTTACGGCTGTTTTTATCTAAGGCGATGTCCCTAAAATACAAGGTATAACTTTTTTTTTTTTTCGATATTGTGTGTAGTTTTACGGGTATCACAATTGAAAGTTTGGTTTCGGGCGTCTACATTGATCATCACCCGTACGGCCGCAACGTGACGTCAGTGTGGTGCTGCGGTGCGCAGTACAACCATTCAACCGCAACTCCACCACCACGTGAAATCACAAAGGTGCTGCGAAAAGTGTTCCCTGACTAAAAACTAGCCCGCTTGCCGCCCGCTAAAGACCAGCTGGTTGCATCTTTAAAATAGGTTTTAGTGCAGTATGCGGCTTCACTTTGACATAATATTTCTGCTGGGATCATATTTCATTCCACTAAAGCGATACCAGTCATTTATTTTGCTTTCGTTTTCAGCTGGAGTTACCCATTTAAGGGGAGACAAGACACTGCTCCCAAAATGTATTTTTTAAATTTCTTTGGTTATTTTAGTGCAAATTACTACGTGTGTCTGTTTCTTCTTTTTTTTTTTTTCAAATGTGGATTTAGTTTTAAGATACCTTAGTTATCGACATAGAAGAAAAATATAAAAGCCTGATTAGGGTATTTTTTAAGGTCGTTGAGTCCCTTTTGAAAATTTATTTTTGTTTCTTGAGTGGTATGGATTTGTAGCTAAAGATTTGTGCATTATAAAGATATTTATATTTCTGTAGAGAGATATCATCGCATAAAATGGTCTCGTGGCAAAAACCCTAACTCCAGGGGCAGACTATGTGCTACCAGTGCATAGCCTGCACCTGGTGCATACTCTGAATGTGAAAAAATGCTCATACACAGCACACCTTATATCATACAGAAATTATTCTCAACATAATCTGTCAATCACAATCTGTCATGTGTCGTCATAATGAACCATCTTGAAAACACAAATCCTGGTAGGGTCCACACCCGCAGATAATTTGCACCACATTTACTTTTAGCTTTGAAGGATGTATAGTCCAGAGAATACGGCAATGCTGAATGTGAATTTGTAAGTATCTTTATGAACATAATGACACGCTGCTTTACGATTACAGCGAAGGTGCTTCAACACTCCCCTGGAGCCCAGAGCACTGCAGGACCTCAAGGCCATCGTGGCCAAAAACTTGGAAGGAGGCGTCGAACGTGACGGCCTCACCTTGGATGGTGAGTCGAAGCTACTGGAAACAACTCATTTTTGCGAGGACCTTATTTTTGCAAATTTTGCGACTGGAATGATATCACGCAAAATAGAGCGGGCAAATATGTTTTCCTGCGGTAACAAATAGATAGCACGCCGCCCTCATCGCAAAATTTTTTTTCCACGAAACATTTTCGAAATTTACACTTCGCCCAATTAACGAAATGTTGAGCCTGCGAAAATAAAGTTGTTTGCATTTTTCGGACTATAAGTCGCACGTCCGTATATTGAATCGTTTTCGCAGAGATGTTAGTATAAAGGTTGCACCTTTGTACAAGTCGCACCTCTTTGCACTGTTCACGCGATGAATTTTTCGTTTTACGTGCATTGGTATCGCAAAATCTGAGTTTCGCACAATCGGCTAGATCGCATCTACCATTTGATGCGGAACTTTGACAATGGTCGTGGAATTCATTCGAAATAGTCGGGGGAAAAACGTGGAATAGTGGGGTAGTTTGAGAGAAGTAATCTCGCAGACACCCCAAGAGCGTCTTCGGCTTTTGCAGGGTTCCTGTTCCTGCACATGGTGTTCATCCAGCGGGGCCGGCACGAGACTACATGGACGGTGCTGCGCAAGTTTGGCTACGACGACCAGCTGGTGCTGCCGCGAGAGTACCTCTGCCCACCGTGAGTGCCCCACCGGCTTCTGCCCCGCTGTCTCAGGTAGCACACCACAGAAACGCTTAGCTTGGGCTAGTTTTGATCCAAGGCATTGGTTAGTGCCAAACTTTTTTCTGGCTCGCCACATAATTGCCAATGCCAAACTTGAGCCAAAGATGCCACTAGAGTCACTGAATGTTCCCAGGGTGCCGAAACTCCCAAGCTTTGTTTCAGAACCTAGTCGTGGCACAGCAGTCGCGATCCCCAGTATGGCGCTGCCCCGCGTAGTAGAAGCGAAGCGCGTGCGGTGTAGCGTTCGTTGTTGTGTGATCTCTTCAATTCATATTCCTGACGTCACGCATGGCATGAAAGGGATTAAAACATGACATGTAATGCGAATTAAAGGTTGCCGCATGTCTCAAATGATATAGCTTAACAAAGTAATTCATTTGCCTTAAAGAAAAATTTGAAAAATTTTAGGTGGCATTTGAACTTAGGATTCTTTGGTTATGAGCCATACATGCTACTGACTACCATGCAAGGCACGCTTGCACGGTGAATGAGAAGGCGATGTGAGCGGGGTCTGATAACACTATCGCGTTCGACTCTTCAATGCGAAGCTGAAGTGTCCTCCAAGATTTTCTGCCTGGCAGAATGGCGACGCCACGAATGCAGCTGGGGAGTCCCCGGGATAACTCTTGCCGTAAAATGAGTGCAACAACATGTTAGCCCCTGCCCGTTTGGAATCCGTGGCTCCCACTTATGATGCAGGCGTGCTGACCATGACTAACTGGGGCAGCGTTGGGAGAGGGTGTTTCGGGCAATTAGACACAAAGGAAGGTAACTCGTGGAACTCTGTTTTCTTGCCTTGTTTGTCGACGTTCTTGTAAACTACTGGGGCTATGCAGTCACCATCGTTGTTGTATCCTCGTGCTTTTAGAGGCAGCACATCGTCCAGTGACAAACAGTTGCGCGCTGCTTGCTGCAGCTTTTCCTTCCTACTCGGACTGAGACATCAACAGAGCATTTTAGGATCTGTCGACTCAAAGAAGCACTGCTTTCATTTAGCAACATCAACCGCGTGAAGTGGTCTCGCTTATATATTGCTGCGCGATCTAGCTGCTATTTCAGGCAGCGTTCTCGTATGAGTTTTGCTCAAGCTTAGAATAATTTTTTTTTCATTTGGATGCGGGAACTGCGTGTCATTTTCCGGATTTCCGAGAATCGAGGATCTAGTGAAAACCGAGCTCCGATAGACTCCAATCATTGTCGTATAAATAAATTCTGACCGTTTGGAAGCCCTTCTGTCTCCTACGACAAATTGCACGCAAACGTGCCAGACTCTTGCATTTCTTTTTCTTCCTTTTGTTTCAGAATTCGAGTGCCGCCAGGAAGCAGCACGGAACTCAGTTCTAAGGGCTTCCAGTTTGTGACGGCCCTCTTCGAGAAGCACGACCAGGCAAGTCCAAGCCTGCCGTCCCGCATCTGCGGGGTGCAGTGGGGGCGGCCTTGTTGGGCTCGCCGGTGAAGCTCATTGTGAGCCGAACTCTAACGCCGCAGATTTCTTTTTACGGTGACGGTTCTTGGTGATAACCTTTCCAGGGAACTGCACCGTTGTCCTTCGCAAAAACTCCCGCTGCCTCGAGTGTGCAGAGCAGTTGTAGCTTGCGTCAAAAAGCGATGAGCACACACTGGAGGCCAGGTGTTGAAAGAGACGCCCCACCAATTTCGCCTCGACGATGACTGTGGCCGCCACCCCGTCGTGCCGGCGCATAAGCGCAATCATCCGAGCAGATGAACTTGCGCGCTGTATGGCTAGACCTTGGAAAGTTCCTGGCAGATCTGAAGAATGTTACCTACGGTTACGGCGCGCCGAGGAGGCTCTTTGCAGATGGAGTACGGAGCAGACACAGGAATGGAATGGAGAGCAGAGGCGAAAGAGACGTGAAAATGCTCAGAATTGTGCTCAGAAGGAGACGCAGAAACGACGCCGACGCCGCAATGATGGCAAATTATGCGAGTGCCAAGCTGCCATCGCCGTGTCACACGTAATGGGATAGCTTAGGTGCCTTCGGATTTTTTTAATTTGTTGATGCGACATCCACATTTCCCAAGCGGTATTAACGGGAAAGACAACACAATCTTAAGACAAAAGACAAGCAACCAGTCTCTCCTGCCTCTTGGGATGGCAGTGTTGCCACACCTCAAAGACAGGCCGACCTTATGCTTTCTAAACACAAATACTTAATTTGTTTGTTTTTTGTTTTGCGGGGGGATGACGGTGTTTCGATTGAAGCGGCCAAATTGTTAGCTTGATCCATAGGTCAGTAAGGAAGTTCCGCTTAGAGGGTGGGTCCTCAAACTGGGCCCTTAGGACCCGAGGCTTTCCAAGAGAACCCAGTGGGTTCCTCTAGCTTGTAAGTTTTCACAGGAACTGCAAGCACTGTCACTTGTTCGCTCGTGCACCTTGCCGAGCTTAGGCACACTCGTGGCCACAGCCTCACAGAATGGGCTACGGAATGTGAAAATAATACATAAAAGAGTTAAAAGAAATGCTGGCATAAATAAGAGCAACTTGTTTTCGTCCATAGATAAAAGTATACGCAATAAAAAACGCTGCAAAACAAAAACGCCAAAAAAGGCAAAAAAAAAAAACAAAGGCAAAAAAAAACAAGGCGTTTAAAGCAGAATTGCATAATTGTAGTAAACAGGCTCAACCAGGTAAAGGTTTAATTTTATTTGGGAATTAAGGAGTAAAGGCAAAATATCATTAAAATTTTTCCTGACTCCTATTCACATTTGCTACCTGCGGCAGGAGCTAGAGGAGCTGCTGGTGCGCGCTATGATTTTCCTTGCACAGCCTCAGCACGTGCAAACCGATTGCAAAAGCTGCGACGGCAGTGTTTGTGGAGAGCCTACCTACCAGGAGTGCTGCGTGCGGTTCAATGTATCGAAGGTCCCGGGTGATGGAGTTCGATACAGAAGCACGAGGCACCTATACTTTTACACAGGACTTTCAAGGTGATGTCTTGAATGTTCGATATAGACAATGATTCTAAGTACCCGGACTCTATATAACCAGGCTCAACTGTATAATTAGTCTAAAAACATCACAATAAGTAAACGACCCCTAGAAGGGAGCTGTCCTGGTTGACTTGGAGTGCTTCCCTGCACAGGACGGTGTCCACTGCATGATCATACTTTTACCAGGTGTGTTGCCTAGCCATACCTGCTGACATATATCTTTATAGTTTGATCTTTTGCACAATATTTGCTTCAGTAACCAAATTCACATGCTTTGCAAAATGTTCCGATCTCCAGTAGAGGTATCTGACCTGTCTGACTTCGTTTGGAACTTCCAGTGACCACTCTTAAAGTTTAAAATCTGATAGCCCCCATTTTTTCTGAATTGTTGCATATGCCGTAAAATCCCGGAACAAGCACCCACTCAAAATTAAGAGATAATCATGTGCTTTGCATATTTCCCGAGTGTTACAAAATTGAGGGGTGGACGCTTATTGTGGGATGGGTAAATGCTCGGTACTTCACGGTAGTTCAGTTGGCCCATGTCGTCTGGTCAACTCGGAAGATGAACTCTTACACTGGCTTCCAATACCAATTGAAAACATGTTTCAATGTTTGCCACCATAATATCTTAGTTGCATCACAAACATTATTTTCACTCGCAACAATTTTATTGAGTAAGCATAAAGAAAGACCCTACAATTCCAGTTTACCCCATAAACTAAGCTATTTACGATCAGTTAATACAAACTGGAGAACATTTGGGACTGTCGGAAAACGCCAGCACGACTTAAAATCGATAAAAATCCCGTTGACCACAAAACGGTGATTTCTCTCGCCAGACAAATGAGAAAACCGCAAAATGCAGCGGGAAAAGCACCAAACTGGCAGCACTGACTCGTGTCTCGGGGGCAATCCGGTGTTGCAGGACGAGGACGGCTGCCTGTCCCCCTTGGAGCTGCGCTCCCTGTTTGGAGTGTGCCCGTGCTCCCCGTGGGCCCCCGACCTGGTGGGCACCGTGGCCACCGACCACCGGGGATGGCTCACCCTCCAGGGCTACCTGGCACACTGGGCGTGAGTGCAGCCCCTCGACGCGTTTGTTCGACGAGCAGCGTCAAGTGCGTTGGTGTCGGAGGGCAATGCGTTGGTGTCAGAGGGCACAAGTTCGTCCGCTTCTTTTGTCAAGTGCGTTGGTGTCGGAGGGCACAAGTTCGTCCTCTTCTTTGCGGGGTTGTCGTGATGTCCGAACGCCGATCTCTGATTGGTTCTGATTGAAGGATAGTGGGTGGACTTCGAAGCAGCTTGCTTTGAGGTGTACCCACTATCCTTCTATCGGAGCCAATCGGAGCTCGAGCGTTTCAACGTCGGTGCAACCCCCGCAAAAAAAGCAGACGAACTTGTGCTTCGCATACCACCTAGAAGACAAGGCATTCGCCTTTCCTCCCCTAAACATCATCACTAGGGGATCCACGTACAGTCGAACCCGGATATATTGAATTCGATATACAAACATATGTTAATTTAAGCTCAAGTTGAAATTTTCTGGTGTCTCTGCTAATACCGAGGGTCGCGACAAACGGGAGCTTACCAGATACAGCATCCAAGAGCCGCTAAATGAAGTAGAGCGTAGTTGGCGGAGACCGCAAACACCGCCGCGCTTACAGGCGCGCCTGGATGGGACCTCCACAGAACATAAATGACAAAACACGAAAGTAATAATAATAATAAAAACAAAAATGGAAAAGCGAGATGCATAAAAAAAATCTCTTGATCCATAGAAAACATTTAAGCAAGCAACAAAAAAGAACACTCACATAATCAAACAGCAAAAAAAAAGAAAAAAAAAGGGCAAAGCAATAAGTGCAAAAGAAAAAGGTAAACTAAGAAAAAAGAAAGCTCACCAAATTCAAACAGAAAAAAAAATGCAAAAGAAAATAATAATTCGAAATATTTTAGTGTGATATAACCGGGCTCGACTGTAGCGCCGCCTAGCCCATATCGAGGTCGCCGCCGGCACCTTTTCGCTGTGTCTCGCAACAAGGACAATGCTAGCAACTGGCGATGCTGAGACGCGGGCGTCTGCCACTTTGCGGCATAGTCCCGCAGAGCTTGGGCATTTTTGCCGCTTGGGCGAGTCGGGATCCACTAAGGATGACGTCGAGCGCGGGCCTTGTCTTCTTGGTGGCGTTGACAAGGCCCTTGCCTTGTGCAGACGACTTGGAAGCGAAGGGCAACGCAGCACTTGCTCGTGCCACGTGTCTCGTGTGTTTGTGCAACGATGGTTCTCGGTACATGTAAAGGGCTGGCTCATGCACTCGCGTTTGCTTACGATCGAGTGCATTACGCACTCTAGCAATCTCTTGCGACAAGATGACGCACCGGCACCATCTGTCGGCCAGCCGTGGAACGCTTGCAATTTCTGTACATTCTGTGGGATTTTTTTTTGCGTATCACTTTTTCACCATTGGCTGGAAAAAATTTTGGCAATGTTATAAATAACCATTTCTCATAGATGGTACTTACATATGATCTCACAAATACCCCAAATCCTTTGATCTAGTGGTATGTAGTTCCGGGCCACCTCATAGACAGCGCCAGTGTGTTATCTCGTCGTAAGAGATAGTGAGAAATTTTAAGGCACGCAGTTGCGAGCAGTCGAAAGCGCGTGAAATGGCCTTTAGGTTCGTCGACCCCCGTTTTGATCGGTGCGACTCTGCGTTGCAGTTTGACGACGGCGCTGGACGTGCACAAGACCTTTGAGTGCCTGGCCTACCTGGGCTACCTGGGGGCGGGGGAGGAGAGCCAGCTGTCGGCCGTGCATGGTGAGCGGCCGCGTTGGGGTCCGCTCGCGTCTCGCCGAGAAGTGGCCCAGTATTCGCATCCGTTATTCGTAGCGAAGGAGTTAGAAGGGGGACCAGGAATGTAGGGGGACTATCGCGGACATTTTTAAATGCTGAGTGTTTTTGAGAAACGAGAACCGCATTTTTTGGAGCGCGTAAATAAACTATGCGTCGCGGGAAGCTGAAACTCTGAGGATATGACATAGCGGTTGGAATGGAATGCAAAAGTTTGAGGACATGGCATTACCGGTATCTAAAGAGGGAAGAGAATGACCAAATTTTTCTATGAGCCAACGTCCACCTAAGCCTAATATTGGCGGAACAAGGAAAGACAATGTGGGTGTCCTTGGATTTACAGTCGAACATTGTTATAACGAACTAGCATTGGGAGCAAAAATTTGTTCGCTCTGTGCGATATTCATTATAAAAGTACACACAAAAATTGACGCAAACATTCCCGCAAGGGAGCCCGTGCAAGAACGTGCGCAGCACTAAGATATAAAAACGTGCAATCGCAGACCACGAGATCCTTACCTGTCACTAAGCAGCATTAAAAAAACAGATCCAAAATTTCTACAAATAGGCTGGTCGAGAAAGAAAAAAAGCTCTTTTCAAGAAGGAACTTCCAGCCACGGCAGACGTCGGGGATTGCTAAGAACACGCTAATTAGCAGAATAATTACCGAAAATGAACTAATTATCTTTTTATTTGGCAAAAATAAAGATCTGGTTATCAATGAGAAACTGTCCGAGCATCATCAAAGCGTCATCAAGCGTGAGGGTTTCCACTCCTGCAGCAGGCTGACGCAGATAGTAAGAAAATCATGCAAGTTTTCGCATTTCCAGCCTTACGCCTGCTGCACGCGTGGAAACTTAGCACACCCTCACGTTTTGCACATGCTTTAAGCTGACAGTGGGAGCAAACCTTTTGTTCCCGAAAGAGTGTCCTTTTTTTTTTCTTCTCAGCCGCCCCATTTGTAGGGATTTTGAAAGTTTTCTTAGAAGCACCCTCTCTATAGCCGGTGACAGGTCAAGAACGAAGTGGAAGCTCCTCCCACCTCTTTCCACTTCAGTAGAGCAAACGCCGGAGAGGAGGCGACCTCCTCTCCACCGTTCGCTCCGCTGAACTGTAAAGGGGTGGGAGGAGCTTCCACTTCGTTCTTGACCTGTCACCGGCTATAGTTGCTAACAGCTGAAGAAACGCAAGGCTTAGCGATTCCCAGGCATCTCAGTGTACAGGGTGTCCCCCCTCCCCCCAGAAATTGACAAAGATTTTTGTTTTGTGGTTTACCGCAAAAATAAACTATTTTTCCGAATGCTCATTCTGCGTCCAAATGTAGGCCTAGCGGTCCAAACCAGATGGCAATAGGGTTACCAACCGTCCCGGGTTTTGCGGACTGTCCCGACTTTTCATAAAGCGTCCCGAGTCCCGCATCGTTCCCTGTCGGGACAGCTATATGTCCCGGATTTGGTCCAGACGGTCCAGTTAGAAATATTATATGTGATTCAACGTACGCCGAACAA
The DNA here is from genome assembly GCA_037355805.1 of Ixodes ricinus. Lineage (NCBI taxonomy): Eukaryota > Metazoa > Arthropoda > Arachnida > Ixodida > Ixodidae > Ixodes > Ixodes ricinus. The sequence goes on from JAZHYW010021392.1 coordinate 43,547, forward strand.
TGCGCGCCACGCTGTGAAACACGAAGTTCGCACGAAGAAATGCTGCGGTGTCTAGCGTCAGCTGCGAGGCTTTGGCCACTTTAGCATGCAAGAAAGCAATGGCAAGCCATAAATCGCGGCGGGCGCCTGTTATCATCGTCATTTGTATAAACCGCTTTGTACCTCCCTTTCCCTCCCTCGAGCTGCACCTGACCTTCCGCCCCCCCCCGTCCCGACTTCTTTCATTGAAGAGTTGGTAACCCTAGATGGCAAAGTTTCAGAACTCACGGTCATCTTATTAAAAGTTGTAACCTATTTTCTGAAATTTTCGTTGCGAAAATGGCGGCTGAGGGACCCCTTATAATACATGGAGTTCAGTGGCACCGGTTACCGAAAACGGAACCAATTTTTCTATTGAAATTTTCAGAAAATAACATAATTTTTTACCTAAATTACAGTTAGTTCTGAAAGTTTGGCATCTAATTCAGACCGCCACTGCTATATTTAGGCAAGGAATGAGTGTTCGGTGATGCTCTTGTATATATTTGTTTGCTTATTTGTTTTATTAATTGATGTCTTTTTTGTGTATTTTTTATGTTGGTGTTGCTTGATTTGTGGCGGTACCAAGGGCTAGCCAAGCTGTGAAACGCAGTTTTTTCCTTTTGTTTTCTCCCATTGTTGTGGATGGAAATAAAGCAATGTTTCAAATACTGTGAACGACTTAATTTTCGCAAAGACCTAGTTTTCACGAATTTCGCTAATTGCCTACAATTCGCAAAAAGTAGGTCCCGCGAACAATTCCGGTAAGATGTAAACACATTGGAATAGTATGTTAAGATCCCACCGCGTCGCGAAAATTAGAACCCGGAAATTATTTCATAACTGCAGCTTTGACCTAAATTGCGAAATATTGCTGCGCACGCAGCTGGCCAAGTAGGCAGCGTGCCCGTGGCCTAACGGTTATGGTGCTTGCTTCCCACGCGAAAAGCTGAGGTTTGATGCCTGGCTGCGGATACACCTTTTTGTTGTTTCTGTAATCTTCCGTTCTGGTAAATTTGAGAACCCTGTTGTTTATTTGAGATTAGAATGTTCTATGTGCCAAACCTTTCACGCTGATTGTTCCAGGAGCCCACGCATCTACGTGAGAGGCTCCGTGTGGCGACCTGGTGTCAGTTTTGCCCCAGCGCTTGATCCTGCTGTTTCGCTGACATCGACGCCTGCGACGCTAGCCTTCCCCTCTTTTGTTTGTGGCACAAGTTTGCCCCATTAATTGTTTAGTTCCTTCAGTTATCCACAGCCTCATCATTTGTCATTTGTGACAATATTGAGCCCGCGAAAAATAAGTTGTTTACAGTAGTTTATTTTTGCGGTAAACAAAACCCCGTAAACTTTTTTGGGGGACACCCTGTACGTTCGACGAGATGGTGACATTAGCCGGCAGTCCGCATTTCTCAAGCTGTTAGCAACTACGGCAACTCTGGCTGCGGCCGTGCACGCGGACGCACAGGGCGGGGGTTTCTCAGACGCCTGGGGGTCCCGTGCAGTGACACGGGAGAAGCAGCTGGAGGTGCAGCAGCGGCAGACGAGCCGGCAGGTGCTGCACTGCCACGTGCTGGGCCCCCAGGGGGCGGGCAAGACCTCCTTCCTGCGGGGCCTGCTGGGCTGCGGCCTGGACCGGGGCTCCCACCCGGGCTCCAAGTACGCCGTGGACCGGCTGCCCGTCTACGGCCAGGACAAGTACCTGCTGGTGAGGACCCACTCCTACCTTCGGGGTCTGATTTTGGCCACTGCGTGAGCGAGCAAAGATAGCATTCGTTGATGCTTCGTCCGCTAGCGCGAGCGAGGAACGCCTTTGTCTGCTACGAAGCGTCATTCGGAGACGTAAGTAAATTGAGCAAACACCATACGTTGTCTGCCAAGAGACTGGCAAAAAAGTGGCAGGAGGACGCTTAAGTTCCGCCTTTAAGAGTGGAACGCTATAGATAAAACGTATAAACCCGGATCATTCCCAAGCCGTGCAAGCGTGTCTGCTTGGCCTGGTCGGTAGCGCGTCTGGCTTTGCAACTGAAGGGTCGTGGGTTAAGATCCCTCCTAAAATTCTTCAAATTTTGCTTTTAAGGGGGACATTACCTGGGAATGCAGACTTTTGAATTGCTTACTCAATTGGCGTGATATTTGCAGTTGGTCTTTGGAGCCATATACACCAACTCGTGTTTACAAACAAACCGGAGCGCCCCAAGCGGACGCCACCGGCGCCGCGCATGCGCGGTGGATGGTGGGCAAGAAGCCCGCCGTCGTCGGTGTCGGTTGGGAGTCCCCCGTGCTCTTTTTCGCGTTGGAATTGTTGATTCTACGTCCTCCTAACAATGTCTGACTACTTGAGCGGCTTCAGCAAAATCAACAAGGCAAAACTTTGCGTGAATAATGTGACGTGCGGCGATTTATTTCTCGTGAACGCCGCAGAATGGCCGCTAAAGCCTGACTCCCATGATGAGATTCTGCTTGCTATTTTCAGTCGCGACGTCGCTCGGGCTGCAAAAGCGTGGACCGTAGCTGAGATGGTGGACGTCGATACTGAAAACCGCAAGTAGAATGGGGTATTACAAGTCGGTGATGACCACTGGTAACAATCATCAACATCTTATCTACTGTTTACACTTAGCCACTTACCCCAACCAACCTTCAAAAGTGTTTTGAGGCCTGCACTTAGTTCTTATCGCAATTACCGGGTCAACGTTTGGTTTACGGGCCGCTGTCGTTTGAACGAGCTGACGACAAAAAGCAGACAAGTTTGAAAGAGCAGACGACAGTTCGAACGCATGCGCAATGGAGTACGGGCAAGAAGCACCGCGTCCCGCGTCAACAAACCATTTGAATGTCACGTTGTCGGCGTCTGTGTGAGTCTGAATACTCTTTTTCGCGTTGGAATTGTCGATTCTACGTCCTCATAGCAATGTCTTACCACTTTAATCGCCTGAGCGAAATTATCAAGGCTCGTTACGCCGTTAAACTTTGCGTAAATTATTTGACGTGCGGCGATTCATTCGCATGAACGCCGCAGAATGGACGCCAAAACTATGATAAGACTGTTCTAGCTATTTTCGGTCGCGACGTTGCTCGTGCTGCAAAAGTGTAGAAGGTAGCGGCGATGATCGACGTCGATACTGAAAATCGTAAACGGAACAGACCAAGCGTAACAAGTCGGTGATGGCCACTGGTACCAATGATCAACGTCTTGTATCTACTGTTTACACCGAGCCTACTTATGTCTTTTGAGGCCTGCAATTACTTCTTATTGCAATCACCCGGCCAAAGTTTGGTCTACGGGCCGCTTTTGTTTGAACAAGCAGACGACAAAGAACAGACAAGTTTGAAAGAGCAGACGAAAGTTCGAACGATCAGGCGGCCGTGTGAATTTGAAGACGCACTGAACCCATGGGTGGTCCGGACAACATGGCGGTTTTCCCTCGTTCATGTTGGAACAAAACAAATACATCTGGCGACCACAAAGTGTTTCCCGCACAAGCAATCGTAGTTCGACAGCGTCTGGTTTGCCCTTTTCACGGCTACTATCCACGTTCTCGGACGAACGGAGGGGGCAGAAACACATGAAAACTGATCTTCGAACCTTTCCAGACTCTCTTGGTACAGCCCCCGTCGCAGCATTTCGACGAGGAGGCAGGTTTCTGTCTGGTTCCTTCCAAAGGGACACAGGAATGCATGTCTCGCACGGCGACTTCTGCCCACCACCCCAGACCGGAAGTGCACCGACGCGCCACCACCGCGGCGTGACGTAGGAGAGTTGAGTTTGTGTATAGGGGGCATGTAGAGTTTCAGCCCCGTGAACCAATTTTATGAGGTACTATACCCCCAGAGCGAAGTAAAGCGTGGTTTCTGCTCAGTGAATGTATCGTTGAGAAACGGTGTTTATAGCCTCATATCTTTCTGGTGGAATGCATACTGGAATACCTGTTGCCAATTACCATGAAAATAAATTTTAAAAAAATATGCATTTTTCAAATTAAAAAAAATTATGGAAACAAATTTTTTTTTACATTTACCAAGTTTTGCAAATACAATTTTTCATAATAAAGGAACATGAAAATGCAAAATCTAAGTCCATAGTAACCGGCTCCATAAACTTTCGGCATATAAGACACAAATATTAAGTCTCTCGATAGTTTCATACTGAAACCATAGTTTTATTAAGGTGGGATTCATGCCAAAAAGTGGATTAGAGAAGAACGCATTCAAAGTGCACAAGCCTCTACCTTTTTTTAGCATCACTGGACTGAAAATAATTTATAATAAAGTAACTATGCACTGTAAACAAATTAAACTTTCTGGGAATACATCTCTAGATGTTGGCAAATATAAATAAAATATTTTTCAAACTCCACTTTTTTTTTGAAATTTTTTTTCTGGGTAGTGCGCCCCCTTTAAGGCAAATGAATGACTTTATAAAGTGAAACCATTTGAGACATGCAGCGACCTTTAATTCGCATTACATATCATGTTTTAATCACTTTCACGTGAGCGTTGTGGGTTGTTTGAAATTCCCGCGCATGTGGCTGTGACTTCATGACCCTATCGACTAATCCTGGATTTTCCCTGTCTCAACGCCACCGACGCCGGCTTTTCTGCGACACAAGCTCCTTAAAGCTGCTGCTTCAAAAATTATTGTCTGCTACGAACCGAGCGGCGCTGCAAAGTGAGATCCGATGCAGGCTGAAGTTGTGATCGTCCGCTATTTCGCTTTGAAAGACATTGACAAACCGCGCTTCGTTTGCAAATCTCGAGTTGTTCGGCTGCCGTACACATGCTGTCGTCAACCAGCAGGTGAAGGAGTACTAAAGACGAGAACATCAGAGGCCGCGACATCTTTCGCCGTTTGTACGTTGGTGAGACGTTCCCACCACGACATTGCCCGATTGTCAACTCGTGAATGGGTCAAAATTGCCTCATCGCGTAATCACGCGGAAGTTGCAGTATGACGTCCAATCAGCTGCCGAGAATGCTCTCGATCTCGCCTTGTTGCCGGCTCCTTCGAGGCATTTTTTTGCCACTTGGGGACCACCTTCGATGCATGGCCGACATAAGACGATAACCACGCCCGTTGAAGGTGCATTCCAGGCGGTTCGGACGTGCAGCGGCAGTCCTCCCACGGTCATTCGCGCGGGTCGCTTGCCCCTGACACAATCTTTTCGGCTAGGCCCAGTCTCGTTGTGTCATAGTTGCGTTGCTTTGCGATCGGTTCTGACGTGGTCTTGTTGATTGTGGCCTTCCGTTACGGTCGCACGGGTCGGTCCCCGTTCACGGCGATGTTTGCGTGGTCCCGCCCATTGCGGCTCGGAAAGGGCCGGCTCCTGAGGCAGATGGTGCTCCTGCATCGTGCCGCGGCGGCCAAAGGGACGAAGCCTGGTCATGGCAGAACTTGTCCAGGTTAAGGCGTCCGCTCGTTCGATGCTTTCCGACTGTTGCCCCACGGCTAGCATTACCTCCGAAAGCATCCCTATGCGTGTGCTGGGGGCCGGCCATTTGAGAGAGACGCCCGCTGTTCTCAGCTTGCCAGTGACTGTCGTAATTGTAGTGACGACCATTCAGTTTTAGAAGAAAAACGGGAAAAAGCTGGTGATGACTCGTTTGTGTTGACTCTGTCACGGTGTGTTTGCGTAGCAGACGCACATTCACCTCGACATCTTTGGCAGGCCTGCAGTTTGACTTGCTTGCCCACATGATTGGAGACGTGATAACGCGGCCCTAGGCACCCCTTACCAGGTGGCTCTTAAGTTGGACACGCTGGTGAGAAAGTCGCCGAGGTCGCCGGCCACCATGTATTGACGATCCCGCCAACTTTCTTGCCTGGTGTTCAGCTTAGAGCCTCAGTTTTCCCTGTGCTCTGAGGGCTCCTGAGATTGGGTGTCCCGGCGTGTGGGCATAAGCCGCGTGTGTGCTTCGTGCAGCTGCACGAGGTGGACCTGTTTGGCCAGCACGACGCCCCGGTGACGCCCGAGCTTCACTGCGACGCTGTCTGCCTGCTGTTTGATGCCAGCAACCCCAGGTCCTTCGAGCACGTTGCAAGAGCCTACCTGGTGAGTGGCGGGGACCATGCCGGGGCTGTTGTCTGTGGAGCAGAGCACCCCCTACATAGTTGCATCGCAGTCTTCCAATAGCCAGCCACTTGCGATGCATGGTGGAGGCTACACGGTCGCTCACACCTTTAAGCCACTGTATTTGTCCACGTTGCAGAAGCAGAAGCAGACAAACTACTTCGCTTGGTCAATGCAGACGGTGCAGACAAATCTGCTGCCGTCTGCATTGTAGAAGCAGGCATGCAGACGCAGATGGCAGCGTGTCTCAGAGTTCTAATCCTTGCGTCGTCTGCTTTGAAGAAGCAAAGGCAGGCCGAGTCTCTGCTTCATGCTGCAGACAGCTGTGTCTGGGTGTGCCAACGGCCGTGTGCCTTGCAGAAGCACCTGGCCGGCAGCTCGGTGCCCGTGCTGCTGGTGGCCTCTAAGAGCGACCGGCCGGCCGTGCGCCAGGACTACCCGATCCAGCCGGCCGAGTTCTGCCGGCGCCACGGGCTGCCCCCTCCGCAGAGGTTCACCTGCGCCGTCCCGCCTTCCAGGGACGTCTACGTCAAGCTGGCCACCATGGCTGCCTACCCGTAAGTGTACAGGTGGCGCGAGCTGCCGCCCGTTACATAGGGTAGAGCCGTTAGCATCTATCCATTCGGCGGGCAGTCGTCGTGCCCACTATGTGGACTAGTTGGTGCAAGCTACAGTCACTGGATCCTGGGAAAGTAGTGCCTTCTCTACCTGCTAGCAGGGCACAAACAGATAGAGATACATAAAGCAACCTGTCAACACAAATTTAGAGTGGCTTACCAGAACTGGGGAGGTCAAGAAGAAACTGCTCATCCCATGGACCTAAATAGTGACCATACCGGGATCTTGGTACTACTTTCCCAAGGTCCATTGACTTTAGTGCAAGCTACCACACAATACAAAGGGTGTAGCCATTGCCATCATCCAGCAGGCGCAAAGCTAGCAGTGGCGGAACGCGATGATAATCTTATCATCGACGTTCCACCACTGCTAGCTTTGCACCTGCTGCACGAGTGGCAACTTTGGTGCGCCCCGAGTTTCCCACAAGCTTCAAGTTGTTCTAAGAATAGTTGATTAAGAATTGATTTAGTGGTTTTCGATGACGCTCAGTAAGTTTCTAATTGGAACCATATGTCTATTTTCACTAATTAAAAGTGAAATAATGAATTTTAAATAATTAGCTGACTTATCGCAAAGATTAGCCACCTACATTATGTCCCTCTGGCCATGTAACTCACCTGCACAAACCGTATTAGTGCATATTTTACAAACGTTTTGTAATAAATCTGTTCGAATTAAAACGGAACACCCGGTGTATGTATGTGTATATTTTTTAACTATATGTTGTTGGCTAGGATTGTCTTGTTTTGTTGTCTTGTATTTTATTCTGTTGTGTATTTACATGCCTTTTCCTGTGTTTATATTTTTGCTCCTCCTGCATGGGCCAGAGAACTGGCCTGCAGCATTGTAAAAATGATACATACCTGCCAACCTGTGGACTTTCAAATTCGTAAAACTCCCGCGGCCGCTCGCGCGCGGGGCGGGGGGGAGGTTGCGCAAGCGATGTGCAGCATGTCAGCCTTGCCGCCGTGCGAAATGCTTACATCACACGTGCACGTGCTACAGAATCCAAACTTCTCTCCCTTTTTGGTCGGCACGAAGCACGGGAATCCCGACGTGTAGGACTTCAGGAACACCTGAAAGTACCTCTTTTGAGGTTTGGAGTTCGCCATTGCGCCGCGAAGCCACCGTGACCAGGGGAATGCTACGATTACACGTGCAACAAACACACACAGACGCTGCACTGCTCGCCTCGAAACTGACCAAAACAGAGAGGCCCAACCACGTCTGAACATGCCGAACCAACATGCACATGAACAAAGGCTTTGGGCTTTGGATTGGTCTTGGATCCGTGGCCACCGGATAGACGGATAGTAAAAACCACGACTCTGCCGTGGACGGTGCCTATCGCCCTCTTCTGGCCAGCAACAATTCTACAAACAAAAAAAAATGTTCAAACAAATAATTTTTATATATAATTTTTTTTTTTTGTAAAATTTGAAGCAAGATTTGTAGAATCATAAAATTAGTCCCAATTCATACATTTTACTAAAAATTCGGAAGAGTTGGCAGGTATGGAGATATATAAATAAAATGAGACCGATGCCAGGTGACACCGTAATGTTGCCACAATGCCATGAGAAGTCATATGACATTGACATTATATGACATTACTGTGTCATTGATGCCATGACCCCATATGACAGCTTGACACCACACGACACTGTGACGTCACATAAACCTTTGATGTCATGGTGTCATGTGACATCATGGCCTCATGTGACACCACGACCTCATGTGACATTGATGCCATGTGACACTGGGACGTGTGGCACTGTTGTACTGCGTGACACCATGACGTCACAGTACTGGGCAGAATGCAGAGGATCCACTGCCATATCTCGCCAGTAACGGCTATTGCCGTCAAAAATGGATTCAGTGGAATTGGGAGTTCGAGCATTGACATGTTTGCGTCCCCACTGCAGGAGCTTGCGTCGACTGGTCCACGTGCTGTTGGTGAGGCCCATGGCTCCGTGGCTCTCACGGTACACAAGGTGAAGCATCACTTGTGTTTTCTGACAGTGCAAAACACGGTAACCTCTAACGAATTACCGTATTTACTTGAGTAATAGCCGCATTATTTATGCGCAAGGCCCTCGTGTCTGCTTTCCCACAGGGCACACATACAGCCAATCATCGCGTTATGCATAAATAACGTACGAATAAGTAGGTCGAGAACTCGAATCTCCATAAGAACGCAATCTCCTCACGTTGTATCCTTAGGTGGAGACGTCATCTCTGTCTTGTAAATCGCTGGAATCATGCTGTCGATCGCGGTGATTGGCAATGCGCAGAAAAGCAGACCCTCTGGTTTTCTTCATAAACAGTGGGCTATTATTCGAGTAAATATGGTACTCTGAGCACTGCCCCATCAGCTGTCGAATTTTACGACTGACTAGTCGCACGTGAGTATTTCAGCCCCCTGCGGTGCACCATTGACATTGCAGAGATGTCTCGATTCAAATCCTAGCCTGAAACGTTGCCCATGCCACTCTTTGGGCAAAACAAAAATTTCCCGAAATAATGCCGTAAGGTTGCTCCCCTTTGTTGAGACCCCAAACTGCAAGGTTGAAGGACATCTGTAACAAAAGATGAAAGGTAACAGAAAGAAGTTTTGTTTCATAGGCAACCACAAGCCTGTCTGCACTGCCTAGGTTATGTACAACGTGCAACACTGCTAGCGCGAACACGACGTCGGCGCTTTCCTTCAATTTACTCTGACAGACTGTTAGTAAGCACTAAACTGTAGCGCTTAGGTGACTGCCCTGAATGTGTACTTTCACTGCACGAGTAGTTCTTGTGGCAGCTGTTCAGTTCTCAGACGAAAATGGTAAAAACTGGAGAACGCTTGTCTTGCACTAACGGTCGTTCCGTCTTGCATTAAGAGTGTCGGTTGTGGTTCCCATCTGCGTGCTGCTGCAGTTCTTTGATCCGATTGCTGTTCTCTTATTATTGATTTTGGTTCAGATAATGATGCTTCGTTTTACTGGTATAAAAATGACAGCGAATGAATGAAAATTTCTTCGGACGCCGGGACATTCCAACTTTTTCTTGCTCATACTTGTTCTTGGTTCGGGCCATGCGTTATTTGTGCCATACGTCGAAACATCCCTCCATCACATACAAATTTCCACCTTTTTTCTCTTTTATGCCCCGACTCGTATCCATCGAGCCCTATGTGTTGTTTTGTCTTTTAAATGTGCAGCCGGCTAGCGTCGGCCGAAGCCTCGGCTTGGCTCGGAGCCGGACTCGGAGCCGCAGCCGCCGCCTTGGCTGGGGTGCTGCTAGTGCGTCTGCTTCGAACCACTTCGCGAGACAGGTAAGCCTCGTTCGAAGTCTAACTGATGATGGTCGTAATAACACATTACTTGTTCAGGGTTGAAACATGTGGCGTTAGTTGAACGTCTGTATAAGGAACTTCACAAGACAGGCAGAAATTTTCATCGTAGGAGTCGCTCGTTTGTAAAGTGGAGTGGAAAGCGTTGAACATAGGAAATAAATTGGTAGTCGTTGCGTAGCGGTGCACCTGCGTGGCGTAGGTGCTGTTTCCACACAATTTCATCGGTTTTGCTTAGATTTTGGCAATGGGGAGGGAAGTTGCAGCGTAATCAAAAACCTGCGTGTCATACTGCAGGCCTTTAGACTGGCAGAAGTGCTCGGATGTAGTCGGGTACTTTGTCCTCACCTCCTACCAAGAATCATCTTGATTGGTCTTACGCCGAACCACTGAAAAACAGGCGTGTCACAATCTTCGATCCTGTTTTTAATAGGAGAATCTGCCGCATAACAATCTACCGTAAAACTCTGGGGGAGTGCTCACCCCACCTTCACTGAAAACGGGGTTAATCTAGACATGGGCGCTTGTCCAGCCAAATCGGGCGCTTAATGTATGATTTGCAAAATTTCCAAGTTTGGGAAATGTTAATAGTGGGCGACTGAACAAAGTGGGCACTTCTGCAGTAGTTTACGGTAATCTTGAGTTGTTTAGAATGCTTAGAGAACGTAGACTGAGCTATGATCATAAATAGAAAATCTCCGAAATCACTTTAGTGCCCCTTTAAGGCTATTCAATTTCTCTAACGCTTTTTTAACGTGAAACATTCTTCGGCTAGTTGCTCCAGATTTCGTGAAGCCGCATTTCATAAAGCCGTGGGCTGTGATGTCGCGTGACTTCGGTTTCCATGCTAGATTTAGAGGGAAAATGGACGTTACGTGACCTCAGTGTCAATTCAGTTTCCCTGCTAAGTTTAGTGAGGAAAATTATGTCACTTGACTTCATGTTATGTGACCTATACACAAATTCAGTTTCCTCGCTAAACTTAGAGGAAAAATTTATGTCGCGTGGGGAGGGAGTAGAAACACCTGAAGGAACAGCCTGAGAAGTAATGCCTGGAGGTTACTGGCACTAAACCAAGAACGTTTCTCGTAGCAACACAATTGCAAAGCAATTTGCAACATAATTTTTTTTTCCCCGCTTTATGAGCAACGGTTGTGGCAGATAAATTTACTAGTACGGACAATAGCCGAGTTTCCCGTCCAGGAGTCTCTAACACAATGTTGGTGCAGACGGGAGTGAACGTGCGTGTGCGCGGTTTGCAGGTAGCGGGAGGACCCAACCACTGCCAGTGCTGTCGTCTTCGCCAGTCCTGCCCTCCTTCTCGCCCTCCTTCTTAACGCGAGGCCAAGTCTGAAGGGTCCCGGCCAGACCCCCCCCTATCCCCCGAGCACCGCACAACGACCGTTCCGGGGATGTGCTGCTGTCACATAAAGTCGAGTTTCTAGCGTTTTTTAACTAGCGCATTCAACCGTCTCTTTATTCGACACGGCGACTGCCGCAATCGCCGCAGATCGATTCGGTGCCGGAGCTTCCAAGCCTTGCACAGTCGTCATGCGGTGACGCGGGCGTCGGTCTGTCGTGAGAATGGATTCAACGGTACTTGGCTTTGTACCGAAACGACGTTGTTTCGCACTAACGGGTGTCCTGGCGTTGTATGCCCACTCCAAGAGATGGGAAGGCGTCAACGAAGTAAGCGAGATGTCTCCGACGTTTCACCTCGACGTCTTCTACAGTCCACACTAGGGTGAGACGGAGTTAGCTTGCCTGTATTCCATTCAGCATGCCAATGGTAGTAGTTGTAAGGGTACTCTAATGCTCTTTAAAGGCTGGTCCGCATTAGCGTTTGGGTGTGACCGGACCCGCTTATGGCCGTTTACGGCGACAGAACAACACTGGCGCCATTCATCGGGCAACCCTGCAACACTTCCAATCTGCATACGTTACCTAATTTTTACACATTATTCTTTCACCGCGAGTTTGAAATACTTTCGACAATGTTACAAGTAGGATTCCGTGTTGTCTGAGGCTATTTCTCGTGGAATTCGGAGCGGGATTTTCAGAGTTCATTTTTCGGGGAGGCTGAAATTTCTGGGTCTGCCAGAGTTTATTCTGGGCAGATTCCAGATTCTCTCAAAATCAAAGTTTAATTTTACTGTTCACCCAATTATTCAAGATTTAAAAACTAAATACATAAACAAAGACCGGACGCAGACATACGCTAAATTTGTAAGAATTCTCCTGTGGCGAATGATAATACTGCAGCTGCATTTGACGTTGGTGCCCATTGCCATTGGAAATATAATCCCACGACAAATATTGCGAAAAAGTGTTGCCTCAGTGAAAGTTGATACTTTAAAATAACTAATTTCCTGGAAGTTGTTGCTGGAAAGCATGAAAGCTTGAGCTGCCTTCCCGCTCCATTTATATCTAAGGGCTCGTAGCTTTCGCTGTTATAAAAACACTACCTTTCTTCCTCTAAGAAGTGAAAATAGTATGGTTCAAACTGAAAACTTAAACGATGGCTTTTGTAGTGACCCAGTGGTACCATGACGGGTTGTCCTGGACAAACTTTGACGTGCTGAAAGATAAATCCTATTTTGTCAGTGTCCAAGATTTCAAAAGGAAACTGAAGTGATCACTCTTCAGGACCACTGACCCTATGCTCTTATAAAATAAATTTGTAAAACACCGTCTTTTTTTTTTTCGTCTTTATTTTGCCATTGTGACCTTGAAATTTGAGGTTTCTTGGATAAATCCGAATTGACTGAAATTTTACTGGCGAGCGTTGTTCGGATCTATTCAGGTTCATCCATAAACACGAAACCTTAGTTATAGGTAGGGTTCTGTTTTTCTGGATAAATCCTATAAAATCTGAGAAACACTTGCCACTAAAACTTCCTTAAATTTGGAATTTATAAAAAAAAACTCAGAATTTCGAGGTCACGATGGGCAAAAGAAACAAAAAAGCCAGTTTTCTACAAACAAATTTGGTCAGAGCACAGGTTCAGCAGTCATCAGGAAAAGCCTCCCCAGATTCCTTCAAAATCTCGTTCACCGTTTATCCCGTCTGTGTTCATTCACGACAACGGGGCATTGTAATTCTGGGCAACGACACAAATCACTGTTTTTGTTTCCAGATTGATCTTCTGAGAGGAAGGTAGGGTTCCGATTTGATAACCGTGAAAGCTATGAACTCTTAGATTTTGTAGGAGAGGGAGCTGATGCTTGTCTCACCACTCCACCCGCGCAGCCGCAAAAAAAAGCAATAGAATGAGATGAAAAAAAAAAAAGATTTCCAACGATTAGGTCAAGGAGTTCAGTGATTTTAATGTCTTTTTTTTCAAGTTTTGTTGTAGGGCAGTTAGGCACCAATGTCCTGTGGTGCATGTGCGTTCTTGTAAGTCTATAGAGCAGGGTTATACCTCTCGGTTAACATAGATTATTTTCAGCCTCGAAAATTTGGAAGCGTAGCAAAAATAAACTTCCTTCTTCGGAGAACTGGGAAAACAGATATGAGCTTCGATAGACTCTGAATAATTTCGGCAAAAAATGAACTCTCAGAATTGCCCTTAGAATTTCACGAGAAATAAACTCTGAAAACACAGAATCCTAGTTATAAGTTACCATAATAACAATAATTCAAACTCTGATATTTCATACTTTTAAATAATTCAAATAAACTGAAAAATTTTGGTTGTCCCGCTATGTTTTTAATGTATTTATAAGCCGCTTATTGGGAATGGCGTTTTTCGTGTAATTCATTCTTTTTGTTCTCGTGGTCCCGTTGAGCGTGCACTGCGAAGCAGCACCCACGAAGCTCGGTTTTGTGAGTGTTGCTTTCTCGCTGTGCACCGGCGCTCGGTAACAAGCACGCTCAACTGGGCTAATAGTCCACAATAGACAACTCGTTTGCTGGATGCACAAACTCAACTTTTTTTTTTAGGTGTCATTAACTGTCTAAACCAGTGGTTCTCAACCACTGATGTTTCGCGGATCCCTTGTGGATCGGCGGAGATGATGGAGGACCCCGTTTGCGGAGAGGGGAAGGAAAAGTTATTGGTTAATTATGATTGTAATTTAATAAATGGATATAACTAAGGGCTAGTGTGAAGTAGACATCTCTTATTGACATATACACAAGAAAACTCACCCCAAAATTAAAACGTTTATTCTCAATCTTAAAAAAAGACACCTTTTATTGCCGGGAGGCTGGGCTTCGCGGACCTTTAGGATGCCTTCGTGGACCCCCATTTGAGAACCACTGGTCTAAACAGTTCACGATAGACAACATTTCTGAGGGATGAATAAACTGATACATTACACCAGTGTTTCATAAGTGGCATACCTGCTCATGGTTAGTAGTAGGCCTGTGTAGAAGAAATTATGAAATATCTGCTTCGTATGTGTAGCCATCCATATAACAAGTCGAAATTTTACCTCGCATCGTGCTCAGATGAATTTGTTATAATTCAAACAAAATTTGTGACTTCCTGGAGTTTGAATTAATGAGAGTACTGTAGGTTCGTGCTTACTGTGAAACATTGAACGATTTAAAATATACCTTTATCGATAAAAAAAACAAGTTGGTTGCATTATGGCACGGCACGACAAGAAAAGAAAAATTGAAATGTTTTACTGAAGCCCATTTTTGCCAGATAGAAAACTTAGGATCTCAGCCGTTCGTCTTTTGGAATTGCCTGTAGGATTTCTCTCATGCTTGTTCGTCTTTTGGCTTGTCTCAGGGGTCTGCAGTTGCAAATGTTTCCTCCCCTCTCTTCTGAAGCGTTTACAGCCCCATAGGAGACGATGTACGTCGTAAATTCTGGATCTTGTCTAATTTCTCTCGCGTCTCCCATTTCTCGACGGAGGTGCGGGTCTATGACACTGCCAGTCCTTGCCCTTCTCGGGAGAACAATTTGATGCCTCCAGAGTCCAGGGGGAACCGAGCCTCGTTCATCGAGATGTCTGTTTCATAGTTGCTTCTTTTTGTTGCCTCTTGGCCTTCTTAATGATGGCTGCTGGGTTTGTATTCACTACACTTGCCGACCGACTTTTCGTACTTGGAGGGGACCCTGAAATTGTCAGAATAATCAAGCGGTCCAAAAAATCGATTTACGCCAAAATATCAAATTTTTGCGCATATTGGCCACTTTCCACTTGCTTGATGCCAATTTTAAGTTCTCGTGCAACTTCCGCTTTATATTGTTCACTTTTCATTTTGATCATGGTGCTGCACTTTGCCGGCACCTTCGTTGGCACAAACAGCGAAGTTGAAGTTGGCACTATTTGGAGACAACGTTTAGTCCACCAAGCAAGCTTCAATACTAAGGCTATCGGCAAAAAACCTTCATGCTCAACGACCACAAGAACGGCAGACGGCCGCTCTTCTCGCGGTCGCACTCGAAAAACACGGACCACGAGAAAAACTGGATGAACCATAAGAATGGGCAGATGGTGGCCATGTTGGCTCTAACGGAACCGGAAAACCCGACTATACCCTCATAGCAATCAAGTTTGGTGCGACACGTTGCACCATCTGGCTCCAAATATTTGCAACACTGGGAAGGCCCTTTCGCCAGCCTGCTTGCTCGTGGGACTGTTCACGCATCAGTCTGAAGGTGTTGATATGTGCGTTTTTGGTCTTTTATTCTTAACATTTCTATCGGACGTCGCAGAAGAACAAACACCGAAGCTGTAGGCACTGTGGCGTACCAGACTGTCGCAACCCCGGAAGCCTAGCAAGCGTGAAGCTCCGCAGGGTTCCGTCGAGGCCGTGGAAAGTATAATGCCGTCGGAGATTAATAAATGCCGTAAAACGTGTAAAATAAGCATTCTGTTCACATTGCCTGACTTGTGTGCTATTTGGCTCGATATTTGGAATTAATGCGCTCGAAGCCCAGCGTTGTCTTTGGATTCGATGCGACTCTAGAGTCGGATCAGTCCTTTAACACTCTCCCTGCTCTCTGCTCCGTGGACACATCTTGATCGAACAACGTTTTGTGGGCGTTTGAGCGTAGTTACCGAAAACCGAAGTGAGCGTTTTTTCCGCTTCGCTGATTGCAAAACCAACCGTCGTTTGCACCTTTAGCATGATCGCGTAGCTGCCCAAGACCTGCTCTATGTCGACCCATGTCTATGCGGTTCTAACTTCGTCCCCGCAGCAAGAAAACAGTCTACTCGAGAAACAATTAAAAAAAAAAAAGTACTTAACCTACGAGAAAAGGTTATCCATGCTGCGTTTTTTTCTGTTTTATGTAAAAGTGAACAGCATGTTCAATCAATGAGAACGAGCCTCAGCTTGCGACGAGTAACTGCGTAAGACATTGTCCAAACTACAGCCAGAATGTATGAAAAACATTTCTTCGACACCATAATCATCTTCAACATGGTGACGAGGGGACTGTAAACAAGCTGATCACCAAAATGAGGTCAGCTATTCATGCGGGAAGACTTCACTTGGAAAAAAATGGTGGGTCAGGGTGAGAGGGAGGGGGGGGGGCACTTTTATTTCTGCTTTTGTAGACGAGGGAAAGTCGACGAAGTCTTCGCTTCTGCCGTGGTGGAACAGCTGTGCCAAACTGCGCCAGAACGAAAATCCTGCTACGTGCTGCTCCAAAGGTTGTATTTATGCACAATTTGCGCCATGTCTGCACCAAAAGGAGCTGTTCTCAAAAAGGGAACGGAAAGTGTCTGGCACGTGGCATATTCTTGGCGATGCCACTGAAAATCAAGAAAGTACACTTGTTTTTCGGATGCCTCAAAACTATGTGCGAAGAGTAGGGCTGCGCAAATATTCGAATTATCAAATACTAGTTTGAAATTATACACTAGTTGATATTCACTTCAAGTTAACTGCAATATTCATACTTTTCGAAGTGTTGATTGCGGCGGGTTAGCCCCTTGAGTGCGCTTCTCCTCAAGCATTGATGCACTGCGGAGAAGCAATACCCGCGAAGCTGGCGCCACGATCTCGCGACTCGCTTCGCCACAGCGCACTTATTCTCTGTTTCATACTTAGCGTGCAACGCTGTCAACGCTACTGGCGCAAGCGCATGGCATCATCTGTGTTTTTGTTCGCGCGAGAATGCGTGCAAATGATCACCGAGATCAAGCCCCACGCTCGCGCCAGTAGCTTTGACAGCGTTGCACGGTAAGTATGAAATAGAGTAGAGGAGAAAAACACACCTTCAAAGTGGTGGTATGACAAACGCACGTGCCTAATGTAATAAAAAAAAACTGATTGTTGATATTTATATTGCAGTAAAATCTTCAAAATTTAACTGACTTTTATGCAAGGGTGTATGTTAGGGAGCGATGTTTCAACAACCCGTGCTCATTAGTTGTGCTTGTTTTGTTTTAATTAAGAATTGAAGAAAATACTTTCATATAGGATGAAGATTCGTAAATCCCCTCAATTAGGTACGGTGGGGCTCCTTTGTAGCTTTAATTTTATGTCAAATCTGTCATTTACTTGCCATCGTAATGTAGGCATTGGACTGTCTGAGGCCAAAGTCTATAAATATAGCTGGATTAAATTTAACAGAGCTGCAAGTTCAGCTGAATTTTTGTTTAAGCATGGTGTAGCAGTAGTGAAAGGCATGGAGAAAGGTGCAGCAAACTATTCAATGTTTGATTAAAAAAATATAAGGCCAAAACCACTATTCACTTCGAACTTGCTTCGAATCCAACATCCATTATTTGCACATGCCTAAGAAGAGTTACCGGTTTTTATGCGAACGGTGCTCACATCGATTGGATGAATGGGTAGTGCTACTTGTTGTGATCAGTTCAACATCTGAAACAGATAAAATGAAAAGGACCTCGCTAGGATAGCTAAACAAGAATCGTGTCTGCTAGCTGCTCTGTGAACAGTAGCAGGTTGAATGCGAGCAAGGGCAGTGCGAGACACATTCAACACAAAAGTGTCCGCTTGATGTCGAACTCGCGGCAATTACCTCACCATGATACAAACCCTGCAAAGTAGCCAAAAACATCTTTACGTCAAACAGAAACCAAAGATGCCATCGGTACTTCTAATAGGTCAATTGAGACATTGGAAAATTACCGGCGTATGATTGCTCAATAAATAAATAAATATCTGTAGTGGCCAGGTTCCCCCTGTAGGTATACCTTAAATAGTCTCCCAAAACTCCAACAACTGAAGTTTTTTCCACAGACTAAATTTTAAAGAGATTGTATAAAATGTTTTGATATGAAAGCTCAAAATGCTACAAAAGTGGTAATCTCTACTCCAAAACCAGTTGTTCCCTGTTACAAGAGCTGCTCCGAATCGACATTTGTCAGTTCCACCCTGCTTTTGTTGTCTTAAAATGCGCACAAACAAAGTAAAAAAAACTGCTTTTGTTTACTTGTTTTTACTTATATTTGGCCGTAATATCAGGACGTTTCATTTTGTTATGCTAGCTCCTGTTTTGGGTTGTCTTTACCTAAAACTCCTTAAAGGGAAACTTCAACGAAATTTGAAACATACCTGTCGTGTTCAGAAATAGGCTGAGTATGATCCACAATATCTGTAAATGACAATCGCATGTTTGTATTGTGAGCCTGATGGCTGTATTTTTTGTTATAAACGGCCCCCTCTGGCAAGCGCTCGGAGAGCAGCCAGCGGGGAGCACGTCACATCCAGCGCAATTGTGACGTAGTTTGTCTCGGGATGAGCAAAGCTGCAGCGAGGCTGACGTCGTCGGGATGCCCTAGCCGTTCCAGCCACCGAAGCGGTCGAAGCACATAACCGATCAGGCCACCGCAACTAACCGCAAAGCTGCTTTTGTGTGAATTTTGAGTGACGGGTTAATCTTCTATAACCTAGTAGAGGGAGAATAGCGACGTCTGGGAGACACAAAAGAGAGGCCCGTTGAGTGGGGTGTTCTTCCCTTCCCTCTTCTGTTTTGCTGGCCGTAGAGCTGTCGGGATGGCGTCAGGTTCAAAGCATGTATAGTTCTATACTCCGTTTCAACTTATGTTGTACGGCAGCGAAGGCTAGAAGCGCGAGCTCATAGCATTTGCAGCTGCCCTTAATGCGCGAGAGCTTGTGCCGACGAGATGTGCCCTGAGCAAGGAGCTTTGTAGCCTTTCCTGCGGTACATCATAAGGTGAAACAGCGTATAGGCGAGACAGTTATCTTCACTACCCGTCAAGGTTCTTAGACGGGCATTACAAACGCGCTTTTTGGGCGTGTGAAGCAGACGACAAGGACGTTGCTTGAACCGTTTGTTGTGCGATTGTTTTGCAAGTATATCGCTTATCCTCGCTATGTTATGTGCTTGAAGATTGATTGGCCAGTACCACAAACCATAATTTTTAAGTAGCGGTCCCATGTCTGTCACCATATTGAGAATGCCGTGCATTTTATTTAATTATTTATCAATACTGCCAGCCCATTGGGGCCAAAGCACGAGTGAATGATACAAGTACAAAGAATACAACTTGTGTACACATCCTCCTTTTACACAATACCTCCTGTGATCTGCGCAACAATTTATTTTTCTATCAACGTATGTGCAGCTTTGAAGCCACAAAAAATAGGGTTCATATTCTTTTCTATTTTAGTGTCTTAGATGGTCCATGACTTTGAATATATTTGGCAAATACAGGACACTCCTAAGAGAACACATTGCAAAAAGATGACAACGAAGATCTGCAGAAAAACGCGTGACGGCGGCAGCGGTGCTGTCTTCGCATAAGCAACCCCGTCAACCGCACCGCATTCCGAGGCATCGCCTTCACGTGCTCTGGCGGTGAGGAGGCGGGTGGGGAAGAGAGCCGTCGTTAAATAAAGCACTCCACAAGGGGCGGTTTGTGGCGCGGTTGTAGTTTTGTCTAATGCAAATGAGGAGTGTCTTGTATTCTCTTAATAAAGTATTTCTATTTGGTATGCATGAGTTTGAACGTCACGTGACCATAGAAAGAGAGTCAGCGCACCGGGAACCGGCAAATTCTCAACCGGCAGTTTTCAGGCGGAAAGAATATGAATTTCGAGCCGCAAATTGCGTTCTGGGTACCTGGGCTCTCATAGATCACGTTTAAATGAAAACCTTGACGAGTATAAATACCGTCGGTGACCCTTTAAGCTACAAGAAAATGAACAAGGAACACTGCAACTTGTACGACGACATCCAGTCTATACGTTTTGGTGAAGAGAGCCAGGAGCCACAACTACAGCACCCAGGAACAAATGCCTTGTGGAACAAAATATTGCGGTCACGTAAATGCTAGATAGGAATGGTCTGTAACAAGCGACTCTCTTTTAACAATATGCAATTACGAAGATGCCCGTGCTGAGGACTATCAGCTCAATAAAATAGGTTCGAAGTTCCTCCAGTTTCCCACGTCTCTTTTTCATAGCATTTGAGAAGGCAGCTGTGATGCCTTCACATACATTAAACAGCACAAAAAACAAAATGTTGCCTCCTACATATGTAAACCTGCTGGAGGGCAGGAATTGGGCTACGGTCAGAACCGACATCAGAAGCCACCACTTTGACTTATGTGCCGCGATACCGGCTTCCACTTGGTAGTCAATTTCTTGGCGACAAAACTGCTACAGTGGGATCCCAGCATTGTGCAGGACGGCAAAGTGGGAACTCTCTAAAGAATAAACTACCCGTGGCACATTTGCTTCAGCTAAGATATGCAATAGAAGAAAAAAAGACAACACTGCGGGAGCTCGACTGTCAATCTTTATTCCTGAGCAAGAGTGAAATGGAAGTTTGATTGCATATTTATCATCCGCACATTTCGTTCGAGACAAACAACATAAAAGTTTAAAAAAATAAAATTGCCGCGATAAAGATAGGCTTGCAAATTAATTACACAATGCAAAAATATTCACACATTGGGCAACAATTCAAAGGATACAGTAAACAAAGCAAATTCATGGCCAAGTTAGCATTCATTGAGTCTTAAAGGGCAACTCCGCTTCATTTTTGATATTTAGAAAACTATGCAGCCCTCTTCAGTATCATATAGGAAGACCCCATGTCAAATATTACGATCTAATTCCGTCTATATAGTTAATAAACTGGCCAGCAAACTTTCAAACGAGCCAAGTCGCCGAAATCTGCCAACTCTAGCGTGCGACGTGAGGCGCAATCGTCAGCGCAGTCAATGCGACGGGGTTGGAGCGGCCAACGTTGAACCACTACGCCAAAGGCATGACTACGTCACTCTCACGTTTTGGTTGCTTTTACTTCTCAGAGCGAAATTGAACGATGACGTCATGAGTTTCTCCTCCCGGTGTTGGCTCTACGGCGTCCACGTGATCACCGTAACGCGGATGCGCTAGTTTGCGCTGCCCTGCGCGTTTATCGCATGTCCGGTTTCTCCGCTCCCCTCTCCTCTTTCGTGTTCTCCCCTTCCCCCTCTCCCCCGGGCCATCACCATCCACGCCATGCGAAGCGACCTGCCCGCATCGCGTGTCCTGTACCTCGCCCCTACGAACGTCACAAGACCACGTGGTTCGACGTGACGTGGCCATTACTCTGAGGACACGAGACCAATGTTGCCTGACGCAACCGAAGTTTCGGTTTCGGTATCAGCTGATGTTTAAATTGAGATTACACAAATAATATTCAACATTTCGCGAATCCGAAGACGTAGAGCTGCTGAGTAGTACTTTGTGAAATGGAATCACATGTAAGCGTAAATTTTTCGGAATTGAGCGGAGTTGCCCTTTAAGCAGGGGACACATGACCGATGAAAACGGGCGCCGCGCGGCAGTATCATAGCAACCGGTGCTGGCGTCCCTACGTCACTTCCACACAACGCAGCGGCGGCGCTCGAATCTGGTCGATACAGATCAAGTCGTGCGGTGCGCCTGCGACGCACTTAGCGGCACGTGGCGCCCAGTGTCACCGCTCATCTGTTCCATGCCTTAGCTTCACCGACCTTTTTTATTCTTTTAAAAAATTTAAGAATGTTAGCCATCAGAGAAGCAGAAAAACAAACTATTCTGTGTCACACAAAAAAAATCAAAAGGAACTTTTTAGCAAACAATGACACCTACAGTTCGAAAATTCTGATGCAGACAGCCAGGCAACACGGAAACAACCGCCCGGAAAATCGACACGGATCGAGAAAATATTGGAAACGCCTAACACAAAGGAAAGCGATATCTGAAAGCAGGTGTCATATAAATACATGACTGTGAAGATGCCAGTGCAAAGAGGGAACACAAAAACACTGAGTATGAGCATGTTAGTTCCAAATTTTCCACAACTTTCGTCAATGCAGTCCCAAAGGGGCATTCAAACTGGATACAGTGCCAATTTATAGCAAAACCTGCTGGGAAGAGCGAGGAATTCAACTAGCGACGTCCCAACCGGTAGCAGGAAGTGTTGCGATGTATACACAGACTCGGCAATTAGTTCCCCACCGAGGTAACTCGTTAAAGTGAGGTCTTAGCACTGTACAGGGTGTCAAAATGAAAACCTTGGGAAAAGTTACTTCACACAACTTAAGACCCATTCACACACTTGCGTTTGCCTACGACCGGCTGCACAGCAATGCAGAAAGTTATAAGCCCTCACAAGAGGCTTAAAAACAGGTTTCGGTCATAAGCATGTAAACCACTTGTTACTTCAGTACCATAATCTACAGCAGCTGAAAGAAACGAGAGTGTTAAAGTTGAAACTGCCAAGCTTTGTTTTTTAATAGTCGAGATTAAATTTTGGTCATACATTAACTTTTGGCACGATTATATCTTCCTTCCACATAGATAAGAGCAGAATCAAAAGAAAACAATGAAGACATCTTTAAAAGCATATTAGACCTCGCCTCAATAAGAATACATCGAGCAAGTTCAAGGGAGTTTGAAACAAGAGGTAGAGCATCACCCAATGTACATTCAGATGCAGAACACAGAGTAGATGCTCTGAAATGCATTAAGCATTGTCTGCTATTCATTGACCCAGCCTCTAGATCACAAATGGAGAAGAATCATTTCCTAAGCACCAATACATTTGTGTGATGACAAATGATGGCATTTGGACGAAAGGCTGGAGAGCAATGCCAAACAGTATGGCTGTGTAGCCAACCAAACTGGAATAATGGTAGAAGCCTCTTGGATATTGCTGGCATTTGAAAGGCCTACCTGCTGCCGGCTTTATGCAAATGTCCTTGGGGTTTGTTGACCTCATTTTTAGCATGTGCCCAATGAGGCAAGACAGTTTAGAAAATGGCCTGGAACGCTCCTGGAATTTGTGAAGTTTATATGCAAAAGCGCTTCAGTGCGGTGAGCTTCACTATTAATCTGAGCAAAGGCCTTGGACCTATTTTGCACTCAGGTATAGACCTTTTCTGTGTACTCTCGTCCCCAGCCACCTTATAGGCGTATCCGGTATGGGCGACGAAAAAATAATCCAACGTTTCAACCTGCAAATAGTAAAAAAATAAAGGGGAGGCAAAATGAGAAAGTTTGACGGTTACGCTTATATCCTAAATGCCCTGTATTGGTGTGGCAAAGGTAAAACAATGTTTTCGCCCATACTGAAAGTGATGTCAATTCAAGATGGCGGCGCACTTGCAGAAAAGGTCTATAGGCTCCCTGCACTGACGTCACATCACATACTTTTGAACACCATGTAAGAGGAGGAGAGAGAAGCTGCTTTTGTAAGAATTTTGAGTGACAGGTTAATCTTCCATAATCTTCTGGGATAATAGCAACGATTGTGCGAATCCGGGAGGCACAAACGAGGATCCTGATAAGAGGGGAGCTCCTTCTTACCCTTTTCTCTGGAGGTCATCGGAAATGACGTCATGTGCAAGCTACGTATATGCATACTTTGATTGAAAAGGCATGAAGTTTTGTATGAGTGACGTAATGATTACACACGGTGCAGGCTCAACTTACGGGTCAACCGCAAGGCATTTTGCATGTGTGCATTTGGTTCTGGCAAATAAACTCCCATACCGAGCAAAGCTTTCGGGGCATTGTTAGCCCTTGTAAGGTTTTCAAGGGGAACGAGGGCCTTTAACGTTTTATTTTTCATTTATCGTGCTGAAATTTAGTATCCTGATGTATTTTTCAGTGGTGATTTCAAATGTGCAGTTAGTTTTCAGACAGCTTTACTAGATCCTGAGTTATCAATAAATATATAATGTTAATTAGGTCCGCTTTACGGATCGTTAGCGACTAATTAAGACAGACTAATTAAATAAAATTATTGTATGACATATAAACCAACAAAAGTAGCATCACTCCACAAAGCATGTCTTGGTCAGTGCAATTCTATAAAAATTTCTGATATATTCTGAAGAATTTTATGCTAACTACCCACAAGGGCCTAATTAAAATTAAAATTTATTGATAAGTCAGGATCTAGTAAAGCTATCTTTAAGACTAGTTGCGTAATTGAAATCACCACTAAGATATACATCAATTGACAGTATACTAAATTTCATCATAAATGAAAAATAAAAAAAATTTGACTGAATATATTTACTCGTTTCCCTTTAAACACTGTTTTCGATAATGGCGGATCAGGCTGGTATTATGAGAAAAGGCTTGTGGGCACAGCTTAAAATGGCTTTTCACCTGTGTGCGTTCGATTATGGCTTCGCAGAGAGGAATTATCAGCAAAGGCTCGAGGGCACTGTTGGCACTTAAATGGCTTTTCACCAGTGTGTAAATGATTATGGCTTTGTAGATGGGAATTTCTGAGTGAAAGCTTGGGGGCACTGCTTGCACTTAAACGGTTTTTCACCAGAGTGTGTTAGATTATGATGTCTCAGAGTGGAATCATGAGCAAAGGCTTGTGGGCACTGCTTGCACTTAAGTGGCTTTTCACCTGTGTGTGTTCGAGTGTGGTAGATCAGACTGGTACTCGAAGCAAAGGCTTGAAGGCACTGCTTGCACTTGAACGGCTTTTCGCCAGTGTGCGTTCTGATTATGACTTCTCAGAGCCGAATTATCACAAAAGGCTTGGGGGCACTGCTTGCACTTAAATGGCTTTTCACCAGTGTGCCTTCGATTATGGGTTAGCAGATGACTATTTTGAGAAAAGGCTTGGGGGCATTTCTTGCACTTAAATGGTTTTTCACCAGTGTGTGTTCGATTATGGGTTCGCAGATGGGAATTTAGAGCAAAGGCTTTGGGGCATTGCGTGCACTTAAAAGGCTTTTCCCCAGTGTGCAGACGATTATGGTAGGTCAGAGGATTCAAGCAAACTCTGGGGCAAAGCTTGCACTTAAATGGCTTTTACCTGTGGTGTCATTGTGGTAGATCAGATTTTTTTCGGCAAAGGATTTGGGCATTGCATGCACTTAAATCGCTTTTACATGTGTTTGTCATGACAGTAAGGAATCATAAGCAAACTCTTGGAGGCAAAGCTTGCACTTAAATGGTTTTTCACTCTTGTGCTTTTGAGTTTTGCCAAGCACTTGGGACTTAGAGCCAGAAATGGGAAGATGCTGGCACTTGGATTGTTCATCACCATGGGCAGCCAGGTGGCTCACAATTCCACGCTGATCTCTGGTGACATAGGTGCAGGAACAGCATCTGAACCAGATGTCCTCGGTGACTTTCAGTGGGCAGCTGGTCTCCCCAACAATGTGGCTCCATCACCTAGAAGAAAACACCATATGTATTGACCCACAAAAGCTCAAACAAAATAGTCACTTAGTTTGGCAAATGAGTAGTCATTAATGCCGTTCTGCCGCAGCTTTAGTTTAATATTTTGCTGCACTTTGGAATTCGGTTCACAGAAGCACTCAAATGCGACTGGTACCATTAAAGGGCCACTGAAAAGAAAAATATTTTTAAGCAGTCCGGTTGGGACATGGTTGTTAAGAAATGAATTTTACGCAATAAACAAAATTTTTAAAGCAATAATGACGGCGCGAGATTTTTTTTAAATTCTGCGCGCCAATTTATGACGTCACAGAATGGTTATACTCTTACACCTCAACGAGATAGTCATACTCGCTCTCCACCTTGACGTGATGGCCAAGTTGATCCACCTCTCCTTTGAGCGCACGAAATGCCGAGAGAAAACAAGTGGAAAGGATGTGACTACCGAATAAATCGTGTCAACGTCGCTCTAAGCCCATCAATATTGCTCTAATTTCTTTTTCGCACAAAATTTATTTTTTGATGCACAAGTTCCAATCAGACTGTTTAATCAAAAAAAATTTTTTTCTTTCCAGTGTTTTTTTTGGAAAGCTTGAAAAGTGAAAACCCAGAAAAAAATGTATACCCTTTTTATTTTTATTTCTAAATCACACTTTACACAACTCCCTTTGGAAAGTATTCCTGTCTTCTCAGAATTTTCTCTTTTTGTCACAAGAAAATCCTCGTCTTGAAAAGTGAAAATCTGGATGTGAATACGTCTTGGGGGCTGGATACCTCATTATTCAGAGTGCAACAAAAACAATATTTTTGGAGATCCTTAAATATGATGTTTTTTAATTTACCCATGACTTTGATTATGGCAGGTCTGACCGAATGTCTTCTTTGAAGTTATCATTAAAAGAATTTCAACGTGTGATGCAGTCATGTCTTGCTAATATGGACGCAATGCTATATAGACAATTTTGAGGGACCAATTCCTCTCCATGCAATTCCGCCTTCTGGATTTTAAAACCCGCAGTCCAGACTATGGGCAGCTAGTCTTGGGAACAAACTAGGTAAATAGATGCAGGTTTGTCTCATTATTACGAACACAACAGGGTCCACTAATAAAAGAAAAGAGCTTAATAAGACCTTGGGTTACAGAGCAGTGGCGTCAGGAGGGTTAGCAGCACCCGGGGCGGTAGTCCGCTGCGCACCCCCCCCCCTCACCCCCGGTCTCGCGTGGCCCGCCGGGACTCCCCTCCCCCCGCCCCCGCTTCGCGTAGCCCGCCGCGACTCCCCCCCCTCCTCCTCCCGCTCTCGTGGCCCGCCGCGACACCCCTTGAGCTCCTGCACCCGGGGCGGTCCGCCCCCCCGCCCCCCTTGTGACGCCACTGTTACAGAGTTCACTGAGTTTCACTGCTGTTGGCTGTTGGTTGCGCTTCCTTCGAAAGGCATAAGACCTTGGCACAACAATGGTTCAATTTATCTGGGCTTTCCAGCCAAACGCCTAACCTGTGCTTCTCTCTTCATGTTACGACATTCTTCAGGTTTGTCATATGTGGTCACTTTTCTAGCTTGTCTGGCCTCTTTAGTGTATGCACATTTATGGGCAGCCACGTTTTGGTTGAAAATCAGTCTGGTAACCATGGGCACACCTTGGCAAGGCAATAAATCCGAGAGATAGCACTTAGCTGGCTCAGGCCATTGAAGGAGTCTTAAGAAACATATACAGGGCAGCACAAACACAGACAGGGCTAGATTTGAAGATGCAGATCAAATATGCGCTATACGTAAAGATGAGGGAAACATTTGAACTTGTGATTCTGAAATGTAAGGAGCTTAGTGCTGTTCTTTCTAGAGTGGCGACAAAGATACCGGGTGCCCCGAGTTTCGCTAAAGAAGATGGAAGTGTGGATTATAGTAAAATATATGCAACAAATAGGAGGTTAGAGTGCTGGTGCAAATTATCTGGAGGAAACTGAATGAAGAACAACTAAGTAGCACAGCTGGGGGAGAGGAGAAAAATTTAAACTCCCTCCCTCGTGTCTCTGGAGCAGTCTCAACTCTGTGCCCCAGTGGGTCCGGTGTTGGGGCAATGCCAACAAAATTGGCAACTCCCTCGACGGGATCATAAGGAGGGCGTGTTTTTTTATGTTTTTTGGCTAGGTCGCACAAGCTAATACCCATTATAAAAGATACAGCTGTTAATACCCATTCTTGCATGCATCCGGATTTGACCAAAGATGTAACCATGGTATTCTTATATAATTAAACAAAGGCAAAACTTCCTGGACCTAGAGTACTCTGGCTGTACTGCACTTTGTGTATGTTTCAATGAGCAAGAATGAGCAGTGTGTCTGAAGTTTTTCTTTATGTAGAACTAGAAAGGGTATGCCAAAAAGATACACCATGGATCGATGAGTGTACCAAGATCATATGAGGCCAGGAATAAGCACAGTTGCCCATTTGGCCTCTGTTCTGAAAGTTATGTGTCCCTATGCGACAGTGCATTAAAAACCCGGCCATTTACACAGGAGACATTAAACAAAGCTGGAAGCAAATCAATTGAGGCCTTTGTAATAATTTTGTACATGGGAAGTGAGTGCGTGTACCAGCTCATGCCGCTTCGTTAATGGCCTGCATGTCGCAACTGTTCAAGCCGGTCAAATGCTACCACCAGCAACTAGGCGGGCATTCAGCGGGTTGGCTGTTTGTTAAGCAACCTTGTGCCCTGATGTCATCTTCGCTTGAGAGCGCAACTCTTGCGCCCGTTTCCACCTTTCGCGACGTTGGCGTAACTGCCCTGCTAAATTTAGCAGAAATTTAATTGGTGTTGAGGTCACGTGACGTCAATTTTCTCGCTAAATCTAGCAGAGAAACTGAACTTGCTCATGAGTGATGTGACACGAAGTCATGCGACGTCATTTTCCCGCTAAATTTAGCGGGGAAACTGAATCGGTGTTGAGATCGTGTGACATCATTTTCCCCGCTAAATTTAGTGGGGAAACTTAACCAGCTAAATTTAGCGGGAAAATTTTCCCGCTAAATGTAGCAGGGAAACTGAATTGGTGCTGACGTCACATGACACCAATTTCACCGCTAAATTTAGTGGGGAAACTTAACCCACTAAATTCAGTGGGAAGAGAGAGGAGGAGAAAAGGAGGAGGGGCATTCCCTTCCCTCCTCCTTTTCAAGAGCTGCGCTCTAGTTTCGCATTTGAGATTTGTAAACGCTCTCATTTTTTAACATTTTTTATTCACACTGTCGCACCTTTCGCCGTGTCTTTTTGCTCAGTTTTTAGACGTTCCAGCAGGCGATTTCTGCTTGTTGTGTTACGTTTTAGCGGCCATAGTTTGTAAGTGCTCTTCGGCGATCACTCATGAAGATTATTGACCCCGTGCCCTCTCAAGCGTGTTGTGGTGAAGAAGGAGGCATTCACGTGTGGCCATACTTCGGTCCGTTCTCGCTCAGCGCGAGTTTACGATTAGCCTCCACAACGCCTCCGCAACATGCATTGCACTCCACCAAGATTGTAGTTTTTCTCAGAAGATAAATGGGGGCTTGTTCTGAGCCTGCGTTCATCATGGCAAACTCTTTTTTCGGCAAGCAACTTTATGAATGTGTATTATTATTTGCTACAGATGTTTGATATCTGCAAAGCAAAGCAGTAAAACAGGAGCAGCATCTTACCTGACTGATTGGAACTGCTCTTTAAGACTAGGCCAGTCGTACATTTTGCGGTATCGCAATACAAGCTTTGTGTAACACGAAGGCCATGCAGCTGATCACAAGGGTTGACTTCATGCTCGATCTGGTAGTTTCAGTTTTGCCGTAGACCCCCCTGAGACAAAACTTTGAGGTAGGATGTCTACGGAGCTGCAGAACGCATTGAAAAAGAACTGACATCTCGTAATTCAGGAACACTTCCTTCACTAAAAACTGCCGTAACCCTAAAATCAAGAAAGTGTCTGCAATTATGTGTTTGAGGGTAAAAGCGCTAAAAACAACGGACAAGTAAAACGAACGAACAACACAGAGCGCTACTTGCAACTGAAGTTTATTCTCGGAAAACACACATATATATGCACCATGAAATCGCGACATGTACCACAGAAATGCAACATCACCCAATCAGTGTACGTCTGTCCACTATCTACTTTACGAAAGATTTTAAGAACGCCACCTCAGAGCCAAACAGGGCTATAGATGGAGTGCTGACACACGTTCCTTCAACCCACTCGGTTATAAAAAGTGGAAGCCGTTTACAACTCCCTGTAACGCCGAATTAGAGCGCAGCTCTTTAAGGAGGAGGAGGGAGGGTCACGTGACTCCCAGGCAGTGTTGCCAGGTCTACTGATTTATCAGTAGATCTACTGATTTCGTTCCGGGTCTACTGATTCACTGAAAAACAAGAAAATCTACTGACTTTTTTTTTGTAAACATATTAAAATTTATTATTTAGCCTCTTCAGTTCCCAGGGTCGCCCATCAAAGGAAATTCATATTCTCCCAAGAATTAAAAACGAAGCACTGGCTAGATGGCCCAGAAGCCCGTCCTATTCGAGTGACTTAACCGTATATTCATCTATCTATTTGACCCAGAGCAGGTTTGCATCCGGGCAAGAGCCATATATGGGGAGAGTTTGGCCAGTCTATGATCTAGCCGCCGTAACGTCCCTCTCCCGAGTGAGCGAATCAGCCTGCGGCGGAGAGCGAGAGGCGTGAGCGCATGCACGTGAACTCTCGGCTGCTCCCAGCTGAGCGGAGAGGGCTGCCATTTTTATTCATTCGCCCGGCAGAATGCATGGGACCGACATCCAATTTTCAGTTCTTTACTTTTATTTGGTAGGCTCTGGCAAGAGAATGATATGATGTTATTCCTCGGTGGCTTAAAAAGATAACGAATGAAGTTTCTCCACATTTGAACGCAAACTTTCAGTCAGGCGAAAAGAAATAAGCCCGTAGCAGACGACGCGTCGCCACAGTGCTCCGCGCCGACAGTGTTGCGTCTAAATCCTTCCACAGCCCAGAAAGGAAAAATGGCAGCTTGCAGAGGACTTCCATTGGACATGTACGCGCGAACTTGCCGGAACGTCTTGTTTTGGTTTTGTTTCAATAATAGCGACAGGTGCACCGTTGCCCTCATCTGTCGATCCCAAGAGTGGCTCAGTCTCGATTTCAAAGAATAATCCTCGAAATCGCAACACTAATCAATGCTGAAAAAAGTTTTTTTTGTGCTTTTTTTTTGTTTTTTATAAAGAATTACTTGAGAACTGGTCTTGTTTTTTGTTTTCATTTATTTTTGTGTTTATTACCATGTTATTTGTTAGTCTATACTATTTCAGTGATGTGATTGGCCTAAGCCATTTTGGCGCACGTTTCAGAGCAACCAAAACAGTGTTTTGGAGCAGCAAATGTGGCCTTTGGAGCAACCAAAACGTTCTGGAGCAGCTAAAGCGGCTTTTGGAGCAACCAAGACAGTGTTTCGGAGCAGCAAAAGTGGATTTTGGAGCAGATATTCTTAGGAAAATAAATATATTTGTTTTAAGGGCTGTACAAACAAAGGGCATTTTGTGTTGTGTTGAGTTCTGATGTGACGTGTTGTGACGGAACTCGCTGCTTCCGTTTTTACTGCTCAGACATCCCACAAGTGTACAGTGCTGTAGGCATTACCAAGCAATTTCGAAAAACCTCTTGCCACCGTTTTACTGGTTCCTGACGTGCCAGATTTTTGTCAAAAGTAAGCAAATGTAAAACAATGAGTTGCAAGTGTCCCAGCTGGTGCCTCAGTCACGCAATCATGTTCGCATGCACGTGAGGCCAACTTCGGCAGACTTGCTGTTGGGCATGCTTCGTCATCCGAGCGCAGACAACGGCTGTCCGATCGAAACTGAAACCATGCTCCTCAGCTCCATCGCTACCTTATCCCCAAAATTGTACACTAAACGTAACTTTCGAGCTTGCGACAAAAACAGTCCAGTGGCCCGTGCTTGCCAGGCCGGCAAACAAGGTACAAGCTAAACACACAAAAAATAAAGAACCTGAGTGCATTGATGCAAGACATTGCGAGCCAGCCTCAAAACGCTCTTGAGCACTATGTGCAACGACTGAACTCGAGACAAGCAAGCCTGCTGTGCGGGTTCAGCATGCAGACATTGCCTTCTTTGCTTTAGCTCACATCTCTTCACCAACTTTCTTTCACAGCAGTTTTTTCACGTACCGAGGTCCCTCTCGAAAGAAGGCCCACCGAGAGGAATCTAGATAAACAATACTTTGACAAGGCAGTTTTTGAATTAAAGATGGATTTTTGTAGTAACGTATCATTTAAACAAGAACAGGAATGTTGATGAACATGCGGTGGTAATTAGTTTTATCTTAGAAAGTACCATATCTGCAGTGATGTGGGAACCGCAACATTCGACGTCACGCGACCACGGTCACTGAAAGGCACTGACCAAATATAGTTTTCCCACGGCCGTTGCTTCAGCTCAAAAGTAACTCCTGCCGCGCAGAAACATGGTTTCGTTTCACAGCATGACGGCATAGCTGGTACCCGGCACGCTGGCGTCGGAGTGTCTGCACACATCCGTGTTTATCGCTGAAAATATAAAAGAAGAGACGATAGACGAGACCCACAAGACGAGAGCGCGAAACGCGAGATGCCGGGAAAACCATGCAAGACCGGGTGGACAATTGATGCACGGGACTTTGTCAGGAGGCCGCTTGCGCCACATATCACACACCTGCTCAATTACAGTACTCAGTTTAGTTTCGGTTTTGAAAGGCGACCTAAATTGGTCCTTTAGAGCAGGCTTGGCGCAGATTACCCATATTTTGGCGAAATGTAGCAGGATGTAGCAGGGTTAGCCCCTTGGCGCAGTTTGGCGCAATTGGCACAGCAATCACATCGCTGCTATTTTTTTGAAGTGTAGTTTAATGGAAATAGCAAAACATGGCAAAACACAGCTTTCGTAGAATCTACTGATTTTTTTGCAAATCTACTGACTTTTTGGGAATCAATCTGCTGACTTTTTTTTCTCTGTCTGGCAACACTGCTCCCAGGTGTCCCCCGAGGTCACGTGACCTCGGGGGGGGGGGGGTCACGTGACCTCGGGTGGTTACGCTGACGGCGACGCCGCTCAAGCCCGAAACGGGCGCCTAAGAGCTGCGCTCTAAAAACGTGTGGAAAAGTTGGGCGAGGGGAGACACGCGTCGGTGTCTGTCAGAAGAAACATAAGACTAGGTATGTCGAGTGTAGCGAGGGCGTGGTTTATGAGATTCATTTATCATGTGGCAAAGTATACATAGGCCAATCGGGACGTTGTATTAATGATAGGCTCAGAGAGCATGCACTGCCAGTTCGATCGTCACCCTCGGGAAATCTGGCCGTACACTGTGACAGATGTGGGTGTGTCCCGAGATTTGACAACACCATTATCTTGGCCCGAAACTGAAATAAAATGACAAGGGAGATATCCGAAGCGTTTTTATGACCGGGTGCGTTGAAGGAACGTGTGTCAGCACTCCATCTATAGCCCTGTTTGGCTCTGAGGTGGTGTTTTTAAAATCTTTTCGTAAAGTAGATAGTGGACAGACGTACACTGATTGGGTGATGTTGCATTTCTGTGGTACATGTCGCGATTTCACGGTGCATATATATGTGTGTTTTCCGAGAATAAACTTCAGTTGCAAGTAGCGCTCTGTGTTGTTCGTTCCTTTTACTTGTCCGTTGTTTCTAGCGCTTTTACCCTCAAACACATGGATCACCAACTAGCCCAAGTGCATACCCTTCTACTGTCTGGAGTTACCCTTTAAAGGGACACTGACACCCCCAAAAAGATATTTTTATTTTTTGCCACGTGATCCACTATGGTGCCAGAAGACTGCCCAATCAATATTTTGCTACAGCGTCAAGTATATTTTTAATAAAGTAAAAAAACGCCACTGCTCGAAACCAAAACTGAAACTGGGGAGGAAGAAGAAATATAGAGGAGGAGAAAGTTACCAAAAGTCACGCAGCTGTGCAACTCTTTTTTTTTCTTCAATCAACGTATTTGCAGTTCTTTACAAGCTACAAAAATGGGTACCATATTTCTTTTCTAATTTTAGCATTGAGTGTGTGCCTCGATGACCCATGACTTTGATTATCTTTGGTGGTTGTGTCTAAACCATAGAAAACAACACGTGACCACGGAGAAGAGAGTGAGCGTGACTCAAACCGGCCAGTTCTCGATCGACAGTTTTCAGGCAGAAAAAGAACGAATTTCGAGCCCCAAATTGTGTTCTGGGTAGTTGGTCTCATATGTCATGTACAAATAAAAACCTTGGCGACCATAAATACCCTGTCAGTGTCCCTTTAAGAATACAAAGGATTGTGCCGCCCGTGCTTGCACCCGCCAAAAAGCAAACGGTGCATTTTCACCGACGAGTGGAGACATCAAGATTGCACCATTGGCCTACCATGGCAATTTCATGAATGATATTCGCGTGGAGACATCTCAGATGCAGACTTGAAAAGGATGTTCAAGAATCTAGAACCCGGGTAATAAGACAAGGAAACAAGGTTTGTGTGCAACTTGCTCCCGATCACGTGAAACTCCTGGAACATACCATGCACATACAGGTCACTTGAACGTCCTATCGAGGGTGTGTTCTTGCTATGTGGGCGGTTTAGTCTAGGGATTGTATAACGGTCAGCCATTGAACGTGCGCAGTTGTCCGAACGTGGGTGTGGGAGAAGACGTATATAAGGGATGGTTTCAATAAAAATCGTTAGCTGAGTTTGAGACGTGTGTCCTGTCCCCATTCTTTCCATTCGTCTCCTGCATTAACGATGTGCAGATACACGTCGTCATGCGTGACAATGTGCACGAATAATTAAATTGAGAGGATGGTACTAATAGTCTTGTGCTGTTTCATTTTTTACTTCATGAAGAGACATTTAATTGCACGCCCGAAAAGAAAAAGCTTTCCCGGCTTTCGGGTTATCTCGGGCAAATTGTACCGGCTTGCGAATTCCCAGGTTCAGTTCTACGTTGAAAGATCCCCATCTGCAGTCCCCTCCCAGCTGGAGTTTGTTCAAGACCACCACATAAACTGTCTGGTCACAAACGTTCAAGCGCTCAAAATTTAATGCGAGTAAAAGTATTTTGCTTTAACAAAAGAAAAATTCATATTTTTGTATTATTAAATGTCTAAAAATATAGTCAGCAACTCATGTATGGCAGCATATGCCTCAAACTAAAATGTAAACTTATTTATATTTTTCGTTGTTGGAACGTTTGAAAGTGGCAGCCATAAATTGCTCTTTCAATCAATCTTTATATGCAAGTCTCTTCAATTCCTGGAAAAGTGAGGTGTGCGCAACCTTGATATAAAAATAAGAAGAGAATTCCTAATGCTTGCAGTGAAATCGACGCGTAGTAGAAGCGACTGGCCACAATATAGCCCGGGCTACGCTCAACAGCCACAGCGTCTTTTATTTCACAGAGATCTCTCAAATCAAAGCCGTGCAGTCAACCGC
The DNA here is from genome assembly GCA_037355805.1 of Ixodes ricinus. Classification (NCBI taxonomy): domain Eukaryota; kingdom Metazoa; phylum Arthropoda; class Arachnida; order Ixodida; family Ixodidae; genus Ixodes; species Ixodes ricinus. The sequence goes on from JAZHYW010021392.1 coordinate 78,684, forward strand.
ACAACACCAGGGCATTTTCGTAGCCACCGGGCATGCAGAACAGCACAAAGCACCGATTCTGTTACAAAACGCAAAACTTTGCCTTTTAAAGGCATGCAACGAATACTCGAATCAAAACAGATTTTCGGCCCCTGTCAAGGTGACCAGAAGTGCCCGGAATACCACGTATAGGAACTTAACATTTAAACTGCCAAACATTCACTCACCACTGCCATGAACCTCCCTTAAAATTCCTGACTTTCTGCTTTCGTGTACTCCAAGCCCAACCTTCATCACCATGCACACCTTTTTCTGGGATTTGGACTTTATGCATGGGACCCCTACGGGAGCCAGAGTTGCACGTTTAGCCATCTTAAAATCTTAGGTTATGCGGAAAATCCACTTCTAGCATGTGTAGGAGCCGTGCTCCGTCGATTGTGGCCGGTCACGCAGCTGAATTCGGCAAATAGCGGCGCTGCGCACGCCGCCGCCACTTCACACACGCTTGCACGCCGGAGCGAGTGTGAAATGTCGGCGAATCGACTTTCCTACATGGCGCAGGATCTTTGCTCCTCGCGTGATTAATCTCAGAGAATAGCAGCGCGTGGAAAACAGACGCATGACTCTGGCTCCCTATTTGGGATCTATTGAGGACGCCTCCATGGCGGAGGATCTCAGAATTAGCATGGACTTCTAGGAGTCTGTACAAGAGCTGATCTAGATTTTGACCGGCCGTAGTCAAGCCACCACCACCACTGTTGCATGTTTATTAAAGAGAGGGAAATGAACTTACTGTAATATGAAGACTGATTTGGTTCCATACTAACTGTTGGATGGGGTCAGGGTCCAAAGACACCGGCCAATACAACACTCATTTAGATCAAAGCTGGCAGGGACAGGGATTAAACCCCGGATCCCCGGGTTCTGCAGCATGAGCTTTCATCCACATTATTCGAGCTGTGGTGCGTTAACATGTCCGGTCACCGACCCTCCTCCATATCGGAATCGAGTTCAGAACCGGAGGATGAGAAATATGTCTCGCCAAGCTGAAGGCAAGCTGCAAACACACAAGGCAGGCCTCGAACTCACTGGAAAGTGAACAAATACATAATGTTCGGAGTAACATTGTCAGCCACGGTGACTTTTAACGCAATGTCCGCTACCAAATTAGGTTTGCCAGCTGTCGGTTCGTCCTCCTTGCAAATGTTTCGAGCGCTGTTAAACCCTTTTCACAGTACAGGCATTTAGTTTACAATGGAATGACGTACAGTTTGATAGTTGACTGCCCGATATTTACAGGACCTAATCGTTGCAGCTATGCACTAACGCAACTCTGATGTCACGCCTCTGCGGTGGCGCTGTTGTCGCCACGGCGCATGTGCAGAAGCTTCACCTCACACCAATCTAGTTTGTGCGCTCGCGCAGTGCCCACACCTGGTGTAAGAAAAATGAGGACTTGTTTGTAAACAATGTGTCAGTCTATACTAGGCGTCAACTATTTCTTGCTGCATTGTGAAGCCTAGTGCAGTGATGTGATTGGTCGGAGTCAGTTTGGAGCAGCTCTTGGAGCACTGAAAAGTCAATTTTCGGAGCAGTAGAAAGAACTTTTGGAGCATAAGGGCACACTTCATTTTCATTCATATCGCTACAAATATTATATTAAGATTCATGTGATTGGCCTGTCCAACTAAAACGCCATGTCTACTTTGCCTTCTCGCTGATGTGTAACCTCTCGTTAGCGTTGACATTAGACAGTCAGGAGCGATTCTCTCAAACACAGAACTAGCGGTTTAGTTGCGTGTAGAAGCACCAGACACGAAACAATATGACCGATCAAGGACAGCACAAGCTGCCATGAATGGATATTTAGGTAAGAAATTTCACTGAAATAATATAGTACAATAATTGTAAGCACAAAACTTGTGTTTTTTTTTTTCAAGTTCCAGAGGTTGGAATAAAACTGCAGGTCTTAATTTAGACAAAAGCAAAGCATAAACATAAGCCTACTGAAGAGTCCATATAAATCTTGTTGAATACCAAAGTATCCATACGAATCTGGAACTGAAAAAAAGATGCCACCAGGATATCGCAGTCTATCGTATGGGGAGTATTCATTGGCGGCCATAGCTGCGTGCACGTCTGCTGAGCGCGTGCTGACGGCGAGCATCCACAGTTCTTTCGCAACGCGCATTCCGCACCATCAAGATTACCGGTCTTAGTAGCCTATTAATGGGAGTTTGTTCTGAGCATCCACTTAAAACAGCACACTCAAATATAGAGTCCAGACCCTTCCAATAAAGAGCCTCAGGCAAGCTCCATCTTCAGAGTTTGTGCGTATGACGAGCGTTTTCCTCGCTTTCAAAAGACACAAGCCCGTGTGTGTTTGGTTGTGAATATCTCACGCTGAGCTGCGGATTTGTATAGATTTGTAAACATCGGAGAGGTGTATAAAAGTATACCAGGAAATTGTGCCACGTCTAGCTTTCGAGGGGTGCTTTCCCCTGAGCACGGCGTGTGTTGCGGTGAAGCAAGACAAGCGAAATCTCAATGACTACTTCGTGTTTGTCGCTTCACTGCTGTACATCAGTGCGTGGTGAGTAGCCCATCGAACGATAGCTAACTAACCTGCTAGGACAAACCACGAACATGAGAATTATTGCCGAAACTTCCAAGTGGTGCCAGTGTGTGACGCAAAATCAAATTGAATAGTATGTTATCTGAGGCGATTATCGAAAGTTCTGAAAACCTGCACAGGCATATCATAACAATCCGGCTAGAGTGAGCGAGGCCTTAACAATTCATTTCCAGGATTATTAAAGTAAAATTAAATTTTTGCGCAATGTTAGCGCAAATTCCTCACATTTTGGTAAAATGTAGCAAGATGGACGTATAATTTTGAATCTATTACCAACGCGCTCAATACAAGTTTGGATGCAGTTTGGCGCAACAATCACATCACTGCTAGTGTAGCTTCCACAGTGTAGCAGTCATGCACTGTGGAAGCTACGCGAGGCTCGACAGACAGGGTGTCTAGCAAAGTATTATTTTGAAATTCCCTGACTTTTCCAGCTTTTTCCTGACAATTTCAGATGAAATTCCCTGACCACTATAGAGGCGGTTAAATATATAAGACCATTACAACACAAGGCATTCAGCATTGAGCACTGTGAGCATCATTTTGCACGAGCTTAATCCAACTTGCATATTCCGAAATATTCGGGTTCGTCCAGTCCGGATTAAAAGAGCACTTTCTTGCCGCCGACAACGTCAGTGAAGAGGCCACTTCCGGAAACACAATGAAAACACGACGCTCAACCACACATGTCAATAACCGAATGGCAGCATGGCGCATAGCCGCCAGATGCATACTTTCGGATACTGGCTTAATGCTTGGATTGGATTGGGGTCTGCGGCTTTCCCATTTGTTTCTAAATCTAGCAGCTCCAACTGGATCAAGCCTAGTGTCGTGCCCTCACACCAATCCGATCCAATCCAAGGCTTGGACTGGATTTGTCGGCTGTTCCCTTTGCATCGGGTAGCACACTCTACATCGGGTGAGCAGAGCCCGCGCTCCGCTCTAAGCAGAATTTATTGCCTATTTTTCTGCCCCCAAGTCTGCAAGTCTTTGCTCAGGGCACTCGATGGCGTTTCCAGCTCATTTTCCCTGACTGGGCTCGCTTTTTGACAATATCCCTGACAATTCCTGATTTTTCCCGGTAATTAAAATTTCCCTGACAATTCCCTGGTTTTCCCAGTCACTAGACACCCTGGACAGAGTAGCACAAAATAGATGACGCCAGCCATAGTAATAGACCTATTGCTAAATTATCCTACCATCACCGAGAATGCTGGGAATGTAGGTCAACACGCCCCATGCGCTCACCTTCCCCACATAAAAGATTTGAAGTAAATGACCAAAATAAGGCGTTCGTACAAAGAAGATGCCCCATTTGCTTTAAGTTTATGCTTTAAAACAGCTTCTGCTGCAGACTGCAGCACATGCAGTACGTGTCGCTTCACTCGTAGCATGCTCCTTGTGCTTCGGGTTTGAGTTGACGGTTTTCGGTTCAGTTCTGCACAAAGCAAAGAAAACAAATTCAAACCGGCTCGAACCACTGAATTGAGAATATATTTTCCACATTGTTTTGAAGACAGACACTATTTCCCCCAGAAACGAGTAACTATCTATGTAGTTTTCTTTTTATCGTTCATAAAATCAATTTATTTTGAGGTTTTAAAAATAAGAAATTGCGGTTTAATTTTTACGCAACAGTAAAAAACAAAATGTGGATTAACATTTAAAACATTCTTTATACGACTCAACATACATTTATTTACCTCAGTCACATCTATTTTACCTGAATTGAAAGGGTGTCACGAAGTGTGGTAAGTTACTTAAAACACACGTGATTGGTACAACTTTGCGTCCCAGTATTAAAAGTTGGATCATAGTTGTGCTCTTGAACTAAGCAATTAATTACAGTGCATAAAATCACCTAAAAGGCCACCTTGTCGCCATATAGTCAAATATAGTTTACGAAATAAGTTTAACAATATGTATGATGATGACGCAACTGAGCTAAAAGCAATCTATTTTCAAAATGTTGCGAAAGTTTTAGGAGTAGCCCTTTCAGTCTACCTTTTATAGAAACACTGAGCGGCAATCACAACGCTCGTTTTCCTAACCAACATTGTTTATACTCAGCAATGCGACGCAGGCAAAGAATCATGCAGAAAGGAGTGATTCAATTTGTTCAGAGTAACTATACGCACCTTCGTACTCAGATTGAATCTGGCCTAAAAAAGTGTGTGCCCAAGCGAACATTATCTTATACAAGATGAGCAACATTGTCTGGCTGTTGAGGTTTGTGCCTGACAAGACGCTGGTCAATTCAATTCGCAAATTAGATCACCCTTGCGAATTGGCGATCTTCTGTCAAATAGAACAAAGTAGTGTTTAATGCTCTACTCAACACGGCAGCTGCTCAATTGGTCACCTTCCTGACGGTACGCATGCGTAATTGTCATAGTTCCGCCATGCGCCCGCATACTTTGTTTTTGTCCAGCCCACACACACACATAGAATTGCTGTTCAAAACATGAAAGAGGCAAAAGCATTCTTCTATATACTTGAGAAGTTATACAATAGCCGACCGATTTTCGGACTAATGTTAGTTTCCAAGTTTGAAATTAACATTTGCCAAACTTGGGAATTTCTGCAAAGCATACGTTAGCGCTCCACTCTCCCCAAAGCGCCGGCATCAGCCAAAAATATTCATCCCGTTACGGCGAGATCCCGGAGAAAAGCTCACCGATCTTTTTTTCCTCTTTTTATATGGAGGCTGTTGGATCATGCGTAACATATATCAATTTATTATCATTAAAATTCGTCAGCTTTGTAAAAAAAGAACATGTCCTCTTTTGTAATATTTGTTAAGCTTATTGGATATATTGCTCCCAAATTAATAATTGCGGGCGAGTGTTTTCTGTGGCTTACTCTCAAGGCAACGAAAGCCCAACTGAAAACTTTATGAGCTTGAAGAACACGAAAAAGTTTGAAAACTTAATAATGTCTGCCTAAAACCTAAAAATTAAAACTGTAAATGCCGAAACTTTGAGAGTACATGCGCAACATTGCGGTGCCTGAAATTCTCTTTGAAGCTTTTGTTTACCTTTGAAAACAGGATAAAACAGTCAGTAGGACATCGAGGCTTCTTTTCTTCCACGGACAAGCACGTTTTCTAGCCATTCGTACTGGTGTTTCCACACGTTCCCTTTGTGTGATAGTGCCCTTCTACGGTGAACCACCCTTCAGAGCTGCACACTGTCACCGTTGTTACTCGTGACCTATGTAAGAAGTTGTCTTCCGTAAGGTAGCGAATAGGGCGAGTTGGTAAACGTTATACATGATGAAAACCGCTCAAACTACGACGACGGAGTGAAGAAAACAAACACGACAAGACGAAGCTGTTTCTCGCAACTAAAGTTGTGTTAGTGAAATTAATAAAAAGAAAACAGCGTAGCCGACACTGATTACATCAACAAACACCTACTTATTCTATTAAGCACTACACAATATTTGGAGCTGAAGCGGTTCACACACCGCTATTCATATAACTCGCAAAGAACAGACCTCTTTATCTGACAGAGCTACCGACGGCGCACTGTCAGCTGTCAATAAATCGTTGTCTTTTTTACCGGTGTACGATGTTCTGATTTTATAATTGTGGCTTCATTAGATACACAGAATGGGTGATCACTAATTTCTGAGGAATTAGTAAATATGCCCAATGAACTTCAAGAATATTACAAAAAAAAGAGGACATATTTTTAATGAAGTGACGAATGCAAAATGTGTTAAATTGCCACGTTTGACGCAGAATCCGCCAAGTTAAAAAAATCTGTGAGCTTTTCTCCGCATCCGCTGAAAGGCCGGTGGGCTTTTCTCCGCATATGCCGGTTTTGCGGTGAGCTTTTCTCCGGTGAGCTTATCTCCGGTGAGCTTTTCTCTGGTGAGCTTTTCTCCGCCGCCCGTTACGGCAGCGATGAACTGCCAGTGGCAATGATGGGGATATCCGCTGTCTTAGCCATCAAAAGGAAAAAACTACCGGAAGTTGTGATGAGTGCAATGACTTCCTTTCCTGCACAGACTCACATGAGTCGTTTTCTGGGCTCAGTAACAATGAATAAGCACTAGTTCATTTATTTTCACATGATAAATGATAAGGGGCCCCATCATCTATATTGCGAAAATAAATGTGCTTTCTCCGATTACGTTCAACCTCCCTACCTTCAAAGCTGTTCATTTACTGCCATCTTCGTTTATACCGATTTGACTGGACAAGCGCCCATGTCAAGATTAACCGAGTTTTCAGTGAAAGTGGGGCAGGCGCTTCCTTGGTATTTTACAGAAGTTTTTCTAAATGTGTACAATTACCAGCGACCCCTTTTTTTTATTTATTTACTTTTTCCTCAACAAAAGAAATCAGGCTTTTATTAATTTCTAATAGACACTGACTAATTAGGTCTTGTCCACCATGATCTTGGCACCTCTGTCGCTAATGGAAAAAAGGGATGGTAAACATTTCTGTCACACATGCGCAGTCCCTGTCTGTGTCACGCATGCGGACGAGCTACGTCCTTTCCGTGTCGCGCATGCGCAGAGCAAACGTGGAGGTGGATTACAAAGGAGACCTGAAAGTTTTATATTCTATGCTTCCAAGGTTAAGTAAAATGTTTATCAACTTAAAAGAAAACAAATAGACTAAACTTCCTAAACAGAACGCTACACAGGAGCTGGATAACAAAAGCAACCGAATGCTAAAAAGGCTAGTACGTGGGCAACAAGATCTTCGAACAATATCTCCGGTTTTTGGACAAGTTGTCCCAGTGATGAATCACCCCATGACGAACTTCCTGCTACGAGTTGCCTCTATTACAGAATCGTCCTTCGACGAACGGCCTGTATCCTTAAGAGTCAGGAAACATAGTTATTTAAATCAGCTTAAAAATCAGAAATTTGTTTAAAGGTGCACAAAGATGTTCCTGAGATTGTCTCTTCTTTATTTATTTTATTTTATTTATTTATCAATATTACCCGGCCCAAAGGGCTGTGGTAAGAGGTAGTGATGGACCTAATCTGCCGAACTTCAGATTCGGCAAAGTTCGAATGGCGTCTTTTGAAGGAAAGTTCGGCAAAGATTCGGCTAAAATTGGCAAATGTCTGGGCACGCACGAGGACGCGACATGGCCATGGATTGCAAAAGGGACGCCGTGCAGTTGTGCGGTCATTATCGTGCACTGCACGGTGGTGCAGTGTAGTACAACCAGCGGTTATGGCGCGGTGTGGAGTAGGCAACACCGTAACTGTGCGTTTATGAGCGAGTGTGGCTCTCTGTAATATGTTCTGCCTCAAGAATTGAGGATCGTCCAGTAACTCACGCAGTCCACTGCGTCAAGTGACAAATGATGCGATACATTCTGGATAACGTGATTTTCATTTGACATTTCCAGTGATGCAACGAGGTAGTTGAAACATTGGCCGACAATTACTTTAAATTTAGAATACATTGTGGCTCAAAACACAAGGACAGCACGAGAATCAGACACAACAGCGCACTGTGGTGTCTGCTTCTCGTCTTTTTGTCCTTGTGTTTTGAGCGCTAAAATGTATTCCAAGTTCCAAAACCAATTAGCCCAGCAATCTACTCTACTGAAATCAGTTTAAAGCACTCTCGCAATTATAACAATCCCAGCCGACGGCTCAGAAGTAGTGTGTGCCAAAACAAAATAATATTGATTTTTCAATTAGCGCTAATTCGCGATTTTCATGTATCTGCATAAAACTAAACAGAACTACAATGCCTGACGTTCTACATCTGACATTTCTAACTCTTTATCTTCCTAAATGTTTGTGTGTGTGCCTACACACGAGAAACAGGCAGTTTAAGTTGTTAAAAACAAGACATTGTAATATGGGACGCACACTTTCATGCAAAGTTGACATCAAGTGAATAAAATCGAAAAACATGCATATTTACAATAATACTGTTATCCCTTCTCGGTGAAGGCTCAGCAACCATTGCATTCGCTTTTCGTGCACAAAGCGGTAGTTCTTAGAGAAAGCAAGAACGCAGCGCTATTGCCTTCATTTTAACAATGTACACACACGTGCAGGCTTGCGCTGATGGCGCTGATAATGCCTCAAAGCCGAACCTCTCGTAGCGTGATTTGTTGCATGCGCCACGCTCGCTTCTTCCCAACTATGTTGTCACGCCACGTCTGCAAGGAGTAACTAAAATTGCCAGTAAACACACAAAAACGACACCGATACTATTATCTCGTAGAATATTGCCTTATTTAGTAATAATAAACTGTCAATATGCATTACATTTTGCATTTAAGTTAAGAAAAAAAAAACATAAAACCTTTTTCGTTAGAAAAACTAAGTATGAACGTGAAGTCTGGTAACTAATGCATTTTTGTCGAATCTTTGCCGAATCTTTAGAAACGTTCGGCAAAAGTTCGGCTTTGGTAATCCTAAGATTCGGCGCCTAACTTTCGATTCGGCAAAAGTTCGGCCCATCACTAGTAGGAGGCGCATACAATAGAAAAAATAAAAAATATATAATTGAGCACCACGATAATGTGACCTAAAACATTTTATAATATATATAGCACTCAGCATACAAAACAATAAATATTAACAAGACATAGAGCCTGAATTACATACATTAGCGTGCAACTTATTCTGAATTAGTGACATCAGAGTAGAAACGTGCCCAAAACATTGTGCAATATATATATAGCACCCAGCACATACGATATAATAAATGACTAACAAACCATCTGTACGTGAGAAAAAAATCGCAAATCTATTTTGAAAAAAAGACAGTGGCTTCATCAATAAAATAGTCAATAGAATCTGAATTGGGTAACATCAGCATGCAGCTTGTTCCGTTGCAACAATGGACCTAGGGAAAAAGGAGTATTTGAATGAGTCCAATCGTACTTGATACTTGAAGTATTGAATGTGCATGAGATGATCTGGTGCTTAATCTACCTGAAAATGTAATGAATCTTGAAGTGTCAATGTTTAATTTACCCTGAATCGTTAAAAATAGTATTTTTAATCTATCTCTCCGCGCTCTTTCACTTAAAAGCCGACGACCAGACTCGAGATTCTGCAAGGCAGAAGATCCTCCTCACCATGGGGAAGGAGGAAACAGACAACGGTGGACAGGGTAGAAGAGGGGAGAGGAGGACGCGGGGGAACGGGGGAAAAAGTGGAAAGCGCAAAGTGGTCGTCGGTCTTTAATGTTAGTAGGTTAGCTTGTTGCAACATTTCTGAAGGGGAGCTTCTCGTTTCATACGTGTTGTAAACAAACCGTATCGCTCTTCTTTGTACGCCTTGTCGCTTATTAATATTAAGTTTAGTGAACGGGTCCCAGACAACCTTTGCATATTCTAAAATTGGCCTTAATATTGTTTTATAAACTGGTTTTGTGTTGGAGGAAAGTGCTCTCAGGAGACGTTTTAAGGACCAAAGTTTGTAATGTAATCAATGTGCTTGTCCCATAAGAGTTTATAACTAAAATATAACCCCAAGTACTCGTACTCTCCGACGCGTTGAATAGGCTGACCATCAATGCAATAGGAAAATTCCAGGGGACACATTTTTCACTTAATGGACGTTGAAAAGAGTTTTTGAGGTGTTAAGCTTCATTTGCCATTCCTGACACCAAGACAGTATCCTTTCTAAGCAATTATTCAAAGTTATTTGGTCTTGATAGAACTTAACTTCTTTGTATAAAATGCGACTGTTCATGAATAATCTAATGTGTGATAACTTATCTTTACGGGCTTTAAGCATCCTAGAAACTAAAAATTATGCTTCCGCGATGTCTATTTCCTCTAAAATGTGATCTTGCAACTAGCTGACGTGCGCCGTCGTCACACCGCCAGCGCGTCAGCTGAATTTGTGCTCCAGATTTTTCTGCTCAGAAAGAGGCATGGCACGAACTTCTACCCCATTTTTAGTAGGGAAATAGACGTCGCACAACCATAAGTTTTTGATTTCTGGGATGCTAGGATCCCGTAGAATGAGTTATCACCAAGAAGAGACGACTTCAGAAATGTCCTAGTACACCTTTAAGGCTCTCCCATCACATATATTCATGTGCCTATGGAGGATAAAAACGCTGAAAAAGATCAGCAGAACATCTTTCAGATATTTCATGGTTCATTTACTTATGATGTATATCTTTAAGGTTTATCAGCCCTTTATTTCTGTTGTCAAATCTTGTCAGTAATTAAATATATTTTTTATCATCATCAATAAGTTTACTTTTGAAGTTCATATAACCGCTTGAGACCGACACAGGAGGTTGACGATTCTCAAAATACGCCAGCTGTTGAGTCAGCGGAAACATGATTTTTCGTGCACTGTTTGGCAGCGTGAACATCACTGGTCGCGAGCGTATGCCAAAGCGGACTTTGGGCTCAGCAGTGATAGATCTCGAGGCAAACACCCGATCACGTGCAGAAAAGAGAAAATAAAATTACATTTCTCCTTCAAAAAGAATCCAATACACGCATCGACCAGAGCCACTAAATTAGCTAACGCTTCAGAGTAACGACACTTGACCATATTGTGGCGTAAACTGCTTGGTTGCCAGTCATCTGAAGCCTTTATCTGGAATCACAGGAAATGCTTTTCCGCCTTCCACAAAACTTCTCAAACAGTCCGTGACAGAGAAAAGCAATATTACATGAGCTTCCGAACACCGAATCAAATGCTGAGGAAGTCGCACTTTCGAATCATGTAATGATCTGCAGTTGCGTCGTTCTGCAACAAGCCCCAATATGGCGTTGCGCCCACAACAATGTCGGGAACGGAGTGCCGTATACTCTAAGCGCAGCTCATTTAGTGGCTCTAACGACGACTTCTTACTGCAAGAAATACAGATATGTAATATGATATTCCTTTAATATTATAATATAACAATATATAATAATCACGAAATCCGGAGCAGCCACCCAAAGAATTCAATTCAATTCAACTTTATTGACTCCAGTTTGGAGAAGGAGACAAGGAAAAAGCTACATTCCGCAGCTTGACAAGTCCCTGCCTCCCATACAGACTACGACAATTTAACGTTAAACATTTTAATGTTTAACGTTAAAAACAAACTATGAATTTCGTGGATGATGAATGAAATCTCCAGAAAACTCTGCATTTCAGGTAAAAAATAAACCCAGAAAAACACACTCCTGTTTCACTCAGAAATAAACTTCCAAAAGCAGAACCCTTGTTATGTCACATACTTGGTGCCGGTGGCAAAAATAAACTTTAAGATGCTCCAAGTCCTTCTACATTATTGTTGGGTCCACACGGCAATGCACTGAAGTGCCACTCATGATATCACAGTCACACTTGCCCCACTTTGAGCATCACCAATGCCAATAATGCTCGACAGAGGCGGCAAGCTCTGCCTTTTCCAACGTAATGGTCATCAGCCCATGAGGGCAGTTTCCCTCTGGGCAACAGTTACCATTACCATTTGACCAGTGCTACCCAGTTTCTCCGGTTCCAGAAGAAACCGGTTTCAGGGAAACCAACTGGAAATGGGAGACGGGCTACTGGAAACCAGCAAGACAGCCTTTGTGAAATTTATATGTAAAGATTCTCGGCTTAACAATTTCTTTTATCCTGGGTGGATGGATAAATTAGATTCGAGCAAACACATGAGCCACTCTATAACTAAATTTGTCCTAGTTTCATTCATTTTTTTTGCCACCTTTCCTCACCATTTCTCCAGCCATCTCTTACTTTGCTTAACCTTTTGGAAACCATTTATTCCTTCATGAACCCCTCCCATTCCAAAGCAATGAAAAAATCTGCCTCAGTCAAGGTATGTAGCAGACTTACCACACTCCATGACGCTCCGCTGTTACCTTCGCTTGTCTCCATAGTGTACAATTTGTATCTGTCTCCTCAGATCTTGAGTCCCGGCCCTCAGTACCCGTCTTTGCTACACAGAGAGCAAACTTTTTTTTGAATTTCCAAAAAGTTGTCTTTTTTTAATCCAAATATTTCTGCACGTAGGCTTCTTTTCCAACCTATAGACCTCTCGTATCTCTTTCCGCTTCCTTCACTGGCTTTGTCCTCTTCATTCTTTTCCAGCATTAGCCCAGTACCCGGTAAACAGCCTGCTCCCCTGCCTTCTACCTCCACACCCATCATGTATCGGAGCCCAACATTTAGCTTGCCCAAGGTTAATTTGCCGCTGCCAGGAACCTCTCCTCAAATTCAATTTCGCTGCTTGCTTCCCTCTCCTTGGAAAAAACCCCCATCACCCTGCACATTTTCATCTGGCCTCTTTGCTCCCCTTGTGGAGGATCTCTGAATCGAGGCGGACCCCAAGGAGTCTGTGGACAGCTGCACATAAGCGCTGCTGTAGAGTATGGACCGCCTTTCGTTAGACGCCGTCACTGTCCTGTTTATAAAAGAGGCGGAAACAAACAAAAAAACTCACCATTACTTGAGGACTGAATCGGTTCCATTCTAATTGCTGCCCGAGGTCAGGTTCGTAGGGAGTTTCGTACAGATCAAGAGGGACGCACGGGACCACTTGAGATGCTAGAAACAAAATGAAATGAGCAATGACAGTAATTAAAAAACAAAGTGAGCACACCCTCCAAAACCACAAAACCACAAGCTAGTTAGACACCTATGAGAATAACACACAAGACACACCAAGGATTTCACTCTATTTCGAGATAACTATGACGAATAGATGAGGGAATTAAATGCCTGTGTACTCTAGTAATGGGTGGCAGCCTAGTGCCACCCGACTTATAGTTTGAAGATGTCTCAAAACAACCAATTCCTCTTTGGCATTGCAGTATGGTAAAAATACTAACACTAGGGCTTGCACAATACAATATCTGAGATAACTGTATGGCTGGAACCCATTAGGTGTACCCATATTAATGCTAAATTTGTTTTGTAAATTGGCTGAACCGAGGGACTCTCGGATCCACCTTTCCAGGAAAGCCGCCATGTTCCTCTTACCCCAAAAAGTTTCGAGTGTTGCTAAATGTGGGACATGCACCAGGGAAAACTATTTTTTCATTATTTCATACAATTGAATTAAACTTCAAGTTTATAATGCTTGATCTCCTTTATATAAATCTTCCGTTAGTTGTGATATAGCTTGTTCTTTGTTTTGGATGCTCTGAACATGCAGAAAAAAATACATGTTCTTGCACACACATGGGACATGGCAACAGGCTTAAAAAAAGCCTAGTAAAAAACGGTAATTTGCTCATTTTAAATCAGTGCATGTAATGAACAAAAATAGTGTGTGCTACACCTACCGTATTCTATTTTAAAATACTTGAAACATTGAAAACACCACTTTCAAAGGGCTAACCAAAATTTCTTAGTGCTTTCATAAATACAAAAAAATATACATTCTAATCAAACCTAGATATTTGCAATCCATATATTCTGAAGCATATGCGTGCCAAATTTGGTTGTATAGGACAATATTAAAAACAAAAGCTCTTGTCTGTAAAGATGACCCAAAATTACATAAAGAAGAAAATGTTTCTGATTGTTACCGTAGGGAGAAATAATTTTTGTTAATAATTTTGCCAGAAAATGAAGCTACAGAAGACTGCGATGGAGCGTAGACAATGTGGCGGCAACGACAACCATTTGAAGAACCGCGCACACAATAAAGGCTCTAATTTATGCAGTTCTGGGCTGCCAGTTTTTACAGTACTTATTTGACTAATTTTGCTTTATTAACGGTCCTTACTTTTCTTATATTAAAATATGAATCATAGATAAATAAACACCATAAAACCCGAAATTAAATTTTTTTGCAAAAGATTCCCATTTTTTTACTTTAACTAACACTAACACTCCTCAAAATTAATTTTTTTATTTTTTTGCCAGGCAATTTATTATGCTTCCCAAAGACTACCCAATCAATATTTTGCTACAGCGTCACATATATTTTTAATAAAGTAAAAAAACGCAACTGCTCGAAACCAAAACCAAAATAGTACTAGGGAGGAAGAAGAGATATAGAGAAGGAGAAAGTTGGCGGAAGTCACGTGGCTGCACAACTTATTTTTTCCAATCAACGTATTTGCAGCTTTTTAGACGCCTACAAGAAATGGGTATCATATTTCTTTTTATTTTTAATATTGTGTGTGTGTGCCTTCGATGACTGACAAGTTTAATTACATTTGGTGGTTGTGTCTAAACCATAGAAAACGACACGTAACCACAGAGAAGAGTGAGCTCGACTCAAACCGTCATGTGCAAGCTTCTAGAGAAAATCGTCCTTGCCCGCTTTGAGCGGATAGCTGAATCCTTCTTGGTATTCCACCCCACACAGATGGGCTTCTGGAAGCACTTCGGCATGAGAGTCTTCTCTCATAACACGAGATGCATGCCACAAGAATGCCACCTGCTCCCTAGTGGCGGTAGACATTTGTAAAGCTTTTGACTCGCTCTCCCATAAAGCCATTATACACATGCTTCAGAAGAGCGAAATCATGCAAAAGCCACAAAACTTAGTAAAATCCTCTCTCAAGAGCAAGAAATTCTCCATTAACACTGGAAACCTCCGAGGCCTGGTCAGAGACAACAACATCGGAGTCGCCCAGGGAGCTGTTCTCTCTCCGGCTCTTTTCAACTTGAACATGGCCCTCCTAGCTAGGAAGTTAGACAAGATCCCAAAAGTGAAATTTATGATATATGCAGATTAAGCTGCCGTCGCATCTCTTGCGGCCGAGTAAGACCGAGAGAGACTCAGACCGCTTTTTAGCCTTTTGCGACTTCTTAGGACCAGATGCGCGGTTGCGGATCTGGTTTTAAGAGATCACAAGAGGCTTAAAAACCGGTCTGGTCTCTCTCGGTCGTAACTTCGGTCGCAAGAGTGTGAACGGCGCGTTATACTGCCGTCTGGACCTATGGAGGTACTCAGGGTACAAAGAAGACCCTGCAACCGAGGCTTTGATACCATCGAGCAATCCCTCAAGAAGACTAGACTTAAACCTTCACCAGAAAAAACAAAGTATATGGTCTTCACAAACAAAGGAAACTTGACTCTACGCCTGCTATTCGATGGTACATCAATCGAAGAAGCTATGTCGCACAAGATCTTAGTTGTCACCTTCTATGCTAGAAGATTCCCGGCAGAATGGATCACCCATATCTCCCAAGACTTCGAAGCAGGGTAATTCCACGTCAGTTCATGCAATGATGGTCCGGGTCATAATTTTGATATTTTTGTTAAAAATATATATCAAAGCCATGTTCTTGGGAGGAACATCCAGCTATATATAGACCGGCTCGCTGTTTACACATCAGCTATATATAGACCGGTCGCTGTTTACAAACAAAACGACGTTTGCCCACACCAGGTGTGGCACTGCGCGCTGCCCAGAAATGGAATTAGTGTGAAGTGAAGCGTCCACGCATGCGCAGTGCCGTCAACAGCGCCACTGCAGCTGCGTGACGTCAGGGACGCGTGTTCGCGTCTATAAACGCCATAACGATTTGTTTCGCTGAGATATAAAATAGAGAAGCTCGAGGCGTGGAAATTGAGAAGATTTCACGATGCTACTTTGCACAGTCGTCATTTTCTCATCCAAGCTTTCACGTCACCATAACTTTTTTAATACATTTCACAAAAGATATACAACATATACACAAAAAAATAAAAATATCAATAAAATATTTCTATGCAAACAAAAAAATCAAACATGGCATAAAAACGCGTTTTAGAGACATATTCACATTTTTTTGCAAATAAACTATCTTTTATAATACTTCACAAAACATATCAAAATGCGCGTCTTTAAATTATCTTTACGAATATATAAAGATAATATGCCCACCCTTAATTGTCTTTTTGTTATTAACGCGGAAATGCAGCTGATTTCTCAAAATGTGGCAAGATTGGGCGTCAATATTTAAAAAAACTCCATCTTTTATTTTTTTTAAACTCCCTTGGCACTTTGCAGTGACTTGAACTAACCTATGATGGCAAAACATTGAGTAACATATGACCTCCGAACGGGAAAAGCTACGACAAACCTTCACTCGGAGCGAGCCGACGTCTTCGTTATAGCGGCTTTGCCGCATAACGTCGCCTTCATGGAAGCGTCAAAAGCTGGAAAGCGGGACTCTATCGTAGAGAGTGGAAAGTCCTGCTGTTCCGAGCATTGCTTTATCGTTGTGTGACCATACCCCTTCCCTGCCCTCTTCTTCCCACCCCTTATCACGAACAAGAAACGCCTGCGAACGTCACTGCTGGCGGCAGTTACGAATCGTAAGCACATCACATTACCTTGAAACCCAAAGCTAAATACGTGAAGAGTCAGTTATGACAAAATAAGGCGAGAGTAGTTGTAAGGGAAAATATGCAGGTCAGTTGGTCAGGAAACATTGCAATCTAAGCCCTGAGACGAGGAAAAACAAAAATAACGGACAGTGCGAAACGAAATCTCAAACGCAGCTGAGCTTATTCACAAGAAGAACGACAAGAAATGCATGTCCACACAGAAAGAAAAAATAAGGAAGATAAAGACATGCGACCGCAAAGACTTGACCGAACCTAACCAGACAAACTAAATCACTCCAAGGTTAAGGACAGCAATGGGAACGGGCACCTCTCCCAAGGACCTAAACAGATGAGTTTCACCATGCTATGTGAACCGACCGAGACAGAACCCCTAACCCCCTCTCCCATTTTACTGCCGTAACCCCCTTTCCCAACACACAAACACACACACACAAACTACACTCCAACACCGAAACTCCCAAAAACATTACAATAAAGGAAACTTTCACAGGGTGATACAAAACAAAAGACGGCTGACTATCGCTATGCTTACAGGAGACTCGGTGTCTTTGGTGCTCAATAAGTGGAACTACAAACAAACAACACCAGCTTAACCATGCGTGACGCACCGATTATATCTACAAGGGAAGACAGAAGTTGATAACCACAAGGACATTTTCTTTCGGAACTCTGACCGGATATTCGGAGCCGGGAGAGAGGAATTCAGAACCTCTCAAATAGGCGTTTGCGAGGACGTTTCAAGTTCTGTCATTTACGAAGCGAGTAAGAGTCTAGTGTCAGATCGAACAGCCATGGCCCAACGATTCAGCACCGTGCGATTGTTCTGTGTGGACTACCTACGGAGACACAAGAAGAAAGTGTATAGCGATAAGCACCTTGTACCGGTAGGGAGACTCAACAAAGTGCGGTTGGAAAAGCTACTGGCTCCACGGACAGTGAATGAATCTGACCTTTTATGCCAACATTGCTACAAATACCTCCAGAATGAGATTGCTTCTCCTCACAACGCTGAGTACATCAAACTCTTCTTTCCGGGACTCTGATGAAATTCTGGCTGAAGTGAGTCAAGACTTGTGTGCTGCTAGTCCGCTGCTAATTCCATTGAAACCATGTAAAACCATTAAAAAAAAGGCGCAAAGCATATTTGAAGAAAAAACAAGCTCAAGTGAGTTCTTTGATTAGAAGAAAGCTGTCAAGCATTTATGGCAGAAAACCGGCGAAGACAGTTGTGAGCACTGCGCGGAGTGGTTTGATGCGTTCCGCGAAGCGCTGAAGGCATGCAGTTCCCACCAGGAACGCAAGCGATTGTACACGCTTCTGCCACCAAGCATCTCGAAGAAAGAAATATTGCGTCTGGTGCCGGAAGCGACTGCTCACATGATTGATCAAACAAGAAAACTGAAGCGTAAAGGTGGTGTATGGGCAACCCCTGATCCTTACATGGGGAAAAAGGCGAATGCCGAAGACGTGAGGGTTGCACTTGAGTACTACACACGCGACGACCTCGCATGCTCTGTTCAAAGTCCCAACAAAAAGGATGTCGTCAAAGCCATGATCAACGACAACAAGACCAAAGTCGTAAAAAGGTTTATGACCCGCTCTATTAAGGAAGCTTACCAGCTGTTTAGGAAGGACCATCCCCATCGAGAACTAGGCATCTTTAAATTTTATTCCCTATGACCAAAATGGGTAAAAAAACGTCAGGAGCACGAGGTGTGCGCATGCATATATTGCGTCAATTTTCAGTTGCTTTTAACGGCAATAACAAATGCCTCACAGAAGACATTTACTGAAGACGACCTCAAGCGCATCTATCTCTGCAGCGCTCCACAGAACGATTGCTTCCTGCGCCGTTGCGAAAAGTGCCCAAAAATGCAGAGCATCTCGCTGCAGTCGCTCCATCTCGACGAAGACGAAGAGATCTGTTTCGCGTTATGGGACGCCGGCGAACTCGTCAAAAAGGTTATGGACACTTCCGCCTTCCTGCGGGAACTGGAGTCATGGAGCGAAAAGTATATGAGGCATTCTTACATCCATGACCTTCAACGAAGCCTGATACGTGACACAAGAACCGCCTTACCACCCAAGGCAGTGATGTTCCACTTCGATTTTGCGGAAAATTGGACAGTAATCTTCCCAACCGAAGTGCAGAGTTTTCATTGGAAAAAAAACTCAAGTGTCTCTCTTCACATGTGTGGTTACGGTCCACGCAAGGCACGCAAAGCTTTGCCGTTGTCAGCGATGACACGACACATGACACAGCTCACGCTCTTCTAGCCATGGAGGCCATAGAAGAGTATGTTGATGAACATTACCCAGTCTTTTCTGAAATAATTTTTGTATCAGACGGAGCAGCGGCGCATTTCAAGAATCGCTTCCAATTGCACGAATTGTCTCGGAAGCCATACTCTTCGGCAAGATGGATCTTTTCAGCCACTGGACATGGAAAAAGCGCTTGTGATGGAGTAGGTGGTGTTCTTAAAGGGGCGATGCAACGATATTCAATTGGAATGTTTTTCACTTTACACGAGCTTACTGGCACTAGTGGGACTCAAGGATACTTCGCACGCAACGCCACTGACCAAGAAACTCCTTTGTTGCGCTGTAATTTCGAGGACAAAACCGAGCGTTTTCATTCAATCTCTCCTTCGCAAAACCTGATGACGTAGCTGGGCAGTAGCAGTACCGCCGAGTGACGCTATTTGAATGCGGCTCATAGATTGGACCCGAGCATTGTGTGGGCACTCGATTTGGGCTCGTGATAATCTATAGCTCGAGAATAATTTGGGTAGTGTCCTGTGTCCAATCGCTGCAATGACAACAGCCGAACCATAACAATGTCTGGAACTCAGCGCGTGTCCTGTGCTTTGCCAACCCCAGCGCATGGCTATGATCAACATTGGCGGCATATAATAGGCTCCAGATCACGTGGTCGCTTGTCCTGGCTGCGAGTTAGGGGGGTTAACTCTGCTCGCTTTTGTTTATTTTTTTCTGCGACTTCGATTGCGTGTGGTGAAAAACGAACGGTGTATTTCACAGGTCATTAACGTCAGGGATCCGTTCTAAGCAGTATTTGCGCAAAATACAAAAATCGTTGCATCGCCCTTTTAAATACTACGCAACACTCACCTACTTGAGATCTTCGCTCAACTCAACGACTCGCTAAAGACAAAGCTCAGCTAAAGACTTTGTGGAAGTGCTGCGTGAAAAAGTAACAAATGTCTGCATGTTCCACCTGTCTGCGGAACGGGTTCGAGAGTTTCGTGCGGTGAAGCAAGCAGAGTGGACCACCGTAAAACCTGTGAGAGGAATCCAGGCATCTCATCTGTGGAAGTCATCATATGCCGAGAGGCCGGATGTATACATGGCCACTTGTGCAACTGAGAGTTTTAAGCTATATGTATGCATAGTTAGCGAATTTGCAGAGTGGGGCCGTTTTGTTTTTGTGAATTGTAAGCTAAGTAATGGTATTCCAGCTCAAAGTCCCTTTTCGCGTCAGTTATACTCACCCCTTTATGAAAAAAAGAATTTGAAAAATATAAAATACATGCCATAACTAACGCTCAAAATGTTTGGTGCTGTGCAGCAAAGCCGCTATGACGAAGACGTCGGCTCGCTCCGAGTGAAGGTTTGTCGTAGCTTTTCCCGTTCGGAGGTCATATGTTACTCAATGTTTTGCCATCACAAGTTAGTTCAAGTCACTGCAAAGTGCCAAGGAGAGTTTAAAAAAATAAAAGATGGAGTTTTTTAAATATCGACGCCCAATCTTGCCACATTTTGAGAAATCAGCTGCATTTCCGCGTTAATAACAAGAAGACAATTAAGGGTGGGGATATTATCTTTATATATTCGTAAAGAATATTTAAAGACGCGCATTTTGATATGTTTTGTGAAGTATTATGAAAAATGGTTTATTTGCAAAACAATTGTGAATATGTCTCTAAAACGCGTTTTTATGCCATGTTTGATATTTTTGTTTGCATAAAAATATTTTATTGATATTTTTAATTTTTTGTGTATGTGTTGTATATCTTTTGTAAAATGTATTAAAAAGTTATGGTGACGTGAAAGCTTCGATGAGAAAATGACGACTGTGCAAAGTAGCATCGTGAAATCTTCTCAATTTCCACGCCTCGAGCTTCTCTATTTTATATCTCAGCGAAAAAAATTGTTACGGCGTTCATATATAGCTGAATGTTCCTCCCAAGAACATGGCTTTCATATATATTTTTAACAAAAATATCAAAATTATGACCCGGACCATCATTGCATGAACTGACGTGGAATCACCCAGCAGGGCACAGCACTCATTCGACGCATTGCCCAGAAAATGAGAGGAGCCAGTGAGAAGATTGCAAAGATCTTAGTCAAAACTGTACACATGTCTAAGGTGATGTACAGAGCCAATTACTACACACTTGGCAAAAGCGAGTGGAAAGCACTGAAATCGATTCTCATGTAAACCGATCCTCAGGATGTCATAAGATGACGCAGGACATATGACCCCACCAGCCCAACAAACAAGAGGATTCTCTTCATGGCAAACAATGTTAGACAACTGCACGACGCCCGGGTCACCCTACAGGGGATCCCCGGCCACACTGGGGTTTTTGGTAATGGGGCGGCCCACCTGGCTGCAGGAGAGATAGTAAAGTACCTCCTTTCCCAGCCAACCAGGGACTCCCCCTCGCCAGGAAGCTCAACCGATGACGACCAGAGCTATGGCCCCAAAGGCACCTTGAGCGAAAACCAGGCAAGAACTAAAGAAAGACTGCTTGGCTCCCTTCCACAGAGACCCGCATCCCCTCCCCAAAAGCTTGTCTAGGAGACGCACTGTGCTGTGCTTCTGAGAAGGATTCTATCATCTAATTCTATTACTCCCCACACCCGAAGACTGTGGGCAGACAGCACATGCAAAACCAGGAAAATTAGAAAAAAAAAAAGACCGATCAGTCTCAGCCCTGTTTTTCCACCTTACCAGGCCCAAAGCCTGCCCTCACTGCCTCAAGACCCTCGCAGCAGACCTCATCCATTTCCTATGGAACTGCCAACACTTCCTTCGAATCAGGGAGAAGACCATTGATTCCCTCCCACCCCAACCAAGGCCAGTCACCCTTTAAAAGTGGATTAGTGCACCTGGAGACCCTACGAAAGTTAATATTGCCTTGGAGTCCCTGCTCCTCTATCCAGAGGAGTCGGGCCTGGATATCGTCCTTCCATACGGGACTTCAGCGTGTGAAGCCCAAGCCCCGTGTCACGCGATTGTTTGTTGCAACAATAAACGTTTACATTCATCGATCCATCGGCCCTTCTAAGGCACTTTTTCTATCCCGCTGCCGTTCGGTCAAAGAAACTACTAAGACCCGATCCCCCCCCTCCCCTTGCAAAATTTCTAGGGGTGTGCGAATATTCGAAATTTCGAATACGAATCGAATATTTTCCTTATTCGAAACGTATTCGATTCGAAAATTGCATATTCGGAAGTTCCCGAATATTCGGCCAAAGCCGAATATTCGGAAAAAACGGCGAATATTCGCACAAACTGCAAATATTCGAGCAAGTAACGAATAATCTGCCTGCCACGCATTCCCCTATGAATATGTTTATTCATTGAGGAAGGC